>DWON01001921.1:0-22417 GCA_018251015.1 Phocides pigmalion okeechobee
AAGTAATTGTCTACAGCGAATTATGAGGGTGGCGGTGGTACCTCCCCGGTCGAACCTATTCCTCCACCTTTAAACGATTGATGAGAATATACTATAATATCGCTTTCTACACAGAGCCGGGGCGAAAGTTAGTAAACTATATTATCGTTTAGTTCTACGAATAAGGAATGCAGCCAACCGCACAGTGCGAAGTTTATTCCAACGACTCAACGCTTTGTAAATGAGATAATAGCGCGTTAATCTCTCTGAATCTTTTGTTATTCAATTTAATATCATTTTGAATTAAATTTAAAGGTGGTAGAGCCGTGAAACTCGCCCGGGGCGGAACCACCGCCACCCTCATAACCCACCGTAAAGCAACATGTTCTTCATGTATTGTGGTGGTGGTGCCCCCCCGAGCGAGCTCTAACGGCTCTACCACCTTACGTTTGTTCGCGACAAACTCAAAAAGTACTGGATGGTTTTTCTCACAGGTTTCTACATCAGGTAGGTTGATTCTAGAGGAAGGTTTTGGTGCATAATAGGTAGATTTTTCTTTTTGTAAATTGGGCGACAAATTAAATAATGACTGGATGCATGTATATAGGCTGTTTCATATTGGGAAAATGTATAAAATAAACGCGGAAGAAGTCGCGGACAAAGCCAGTTATTATAATCAACAGCTAAGTTTTAAAAATATATTTATAAGTATTCTATTCTTTTACTCTCTTTAGTATGTTCAGTTGTTTCATTGATTCACATTAATATTATATTGTAAAACGTGGTCGCCTATATTTGGAACGGCATGTAATTAGGACTTTATTTAAATGTTATACAAGATGTAGTGTGTATGTTCCGTTGGCAATCCTAAAATAAATAAACAATACATTGGAAAAAACAAAGTATTACATAGAACAGATTTTTATTTGTTCACAAAGTTAATCTTTATGTACTGTCATGTACATGTCACTTGGGTATGTTATATATGAGTGAATGTATGTGTATGAGCAATATTATTTAAACTGTGTGTGTGGCCAGTTGACATTATTGTATCATTATACAACATTGTATAAAAACCATATATCGTAGCTAATCATATTTATGAACAACTTCCCAAGAGGGATGAATGAAATGATTAATTGACAATTCACGAAAGATGCTGCAACGACCTACAATTATTTTCTTAGTAGGTTGAAATGACGCCATCTTGATATTTTCTGGAGTATGTGCTTTTAAGCCAAGACACCTTCACTATTATGCCCAAATGTTCTCACCCCTTATGTAAACATACAAAACTATTTACAAAACATTATCTTTCCGTAAGCCTTAACCCAAATCCCAGCTCATTGAGATGAATTAAGCTTTAGAACAAAAGATTCCAAGAGATTAACGCCGCATTATCTCATTTGCAAAGCGTTTAAATCATTTTGAACAGCTTTGCGTAGTGTCTCGTGTAGGAACGAAGAGCTATTATCCACGATTACTGAAGTGTTTGTGAGATGACTTGTTGTGTTTAGTACTTTAATGTATGTATAACATCATAGTCTGTAAATACTTTTTTTACTGGCGACGAAAATATTTTTTGTTAATACAGCCTTCCTTCCGACGAGCGTATGTATGTAATCTCAATATATTTTAAGTTCAAAAGTACACATTCTAAATCTAAAGACACCTCATATTTTAATTATTATGAAAGAGTAAGAAACGGGCATGCATCTCACCTGATGTTAAGTGGTCACTGCAGCCCATGGAAAACCACGTCCAATCTCAAATAGAACAGAAGTTCTATTTGAGAGTGGACGTGGATGCGTTCCTACTCTTGACGACTAAGATGGTCGCCTCCAATAATGTGTATCCGGCAACCAGACGTCCCCAATCGAAACACAATACGTGAAGAACATGTTGCTGTACGGCTAGTTATGAGGGTGGCGGTGGTGCCACCCCGGGCTAGCTCTAACGACTCTATCACCTTTCATCTGTGGACTGTATCTCTTGAATATTACTTGGGTAAAGAGGAATACCTCAGCCTTCAGCCAGAGGCCACCAAAACCACAATAAAGTAGGAAGACCACTTCCACCTATCGGTCGTATCCATAATTAAAATTAATTTAAATTCATAAAAAGCCTCCTTTTGCCTCTTAATGTAATAGTTGTTTACTTTAGCATAAGGATTTTTAGTTGTACGTAATTTGTGTGGCAATAAATCATTATTATTATTATTAAAAGATATTAATTACGGTTAGGAAATATAATTTCTAATGTGCACACAAAGTGTGTATCTATCTCTGTGTTTGTGTGTGTTAAATGTATCTATCTTGTTATAGAATACAGTATACAATAACAATAAGGCCTAAAATACCCCAAAGCGTCCATTAACACAGTGATTACCGTTCATTAGGAACCAAGAGCCACTTACAATCCAGAAAGCGTAACTAACTATTTAATGATAGGCAATTTGTTTTTAAACAATCACGTTTGCACAACAATGACCAGTTTATGCCTTTAAGGCAACAATACGTAATTAAACCTTAAACAATACTTTTTAGATCGCTGGCCATTGAGGTGTCAACACATGAACCATTGTGTGGGATAGTAGAAAAAATGAAGTGACTACAAATGATTTGAAAATATATAAAAGTAGCAAAGGCTTATTGACTTTTAAAATATATCGATGTGCATGAAGGATAAGAATTACAGATTTATTTTTTAATATAAAAAAATGTGAAATTTTAGAAACAAGTCTATTATACACCAGGTGTCCGATACCCGTAACAATATTATTACATAAAATACGCTAAGGCCTAGAAGTAACTAACGGCAATGCGACAAAATGAAAATGCAAAGTACATTTGTGTTATCTCGAGCGTGGATCTATGGACGGCAAGGAAATTGCTGCAAGAACCACTTTTTAATGAAAATTTCTTAAAACACCGTGGCCTTCTTTTTGCATATACGTAGCTAACATACAAATAAGTACGGTTTACCTAATTCGACTAACCTGCTTACCGACTTATTCATTCTCATTATACATAGCTTGTATAGAAATAAGCACGGTTTACCTAATTCGACTAACCAGCTGACTTATTAATCTTACCATCAACAATCACTAAAATAATAATACTTTAAACATTATTTTAAGATGTCTAAAATTTTATAATGTATGCTTCATGTTGTATATCTGAAAATATTATAAAACAAAGTCCCTCGTCGCGTCTGTCTGCTCGCGATAAACTCAAAAAGAAGTTTCGACAAAGTACGAATTTTCTCACAGTTTTCTACAATAGGTAGAGTGATTCCTGAGGAATGAGAATGCATCATAACTTAATTTTTTGATTGTCAATTGGGCGAGAAATAAATAATGACAGTATGCATGTTTGCGTAGTTTCATATTGTGAAAATGGAAATAATAAACGCGGACGAAGTCGCGGGCACAGCTAGTATATAATAATATACCATATTGATACGTAACGAGTTATGATATGGATATTATGATATTGTTCGATATCACACTAAAATATTGTATATACACGTGAAAACATTATTTTGACGCGAATTATTTAAACATTGTAAAATAATTATATTCACGTAATTTGTTAAAAATAATAAGAGATTAAATCATAATATGAAAATCTGTCACTGGCCGTTAAGAAAACAGGTTTAAAAAAGAACAAAAACAGGCAGAACAGTAGAATAGTGACTTTTTAAGGGTACACGTAACAAAAAATGAATACGAAATCTAAGATTTAAACGATATTTTATCCGCTAAGAAAAGATTTAAGTGCATCTAGGACCAAATAGGATTGAAATCTTCGCCACGTTTTGATACACGTCTCTAATGCTCCTAAGGACTATATTAAAATATTTCTTTGATATTTAACTCGCTACTATTCATGTTAAGAGTAACAAGTTAAATGTCAACATCAAATCATACACCATCATCATTATCATCAGTGAATCATAAAACACTTATGCCCGATTTACGACGCACACTATAAAACAGCCTGAGAGCTTTATCAAAAACCCAGCCGTTATTTATTAAAAACACCCAACCCTGGCCATAACAATAATGATGTAGCGAGACCCTCTGGAACTTTCTCCATTATTCTTCATACGCGAAATTTCAAAGAAAACAAGTCATAAAACCTTTGAAAGAGCTCCGTGACCCTCATTAAGGAGAATGGTACCCATTCCAGCATTCCAAGACCTGTGAAAATGTTCTATTGCGTAGTACTGTTTCATTCCACGCACCACCAATAGTGATAACAGACAGACGTTACTATAAAAATAACGATCCTATATTTTCTACATTACGACCGAGATACTGCCAACCTTTGCCAGGTATTCTTGGTACGGGAAGTACATTTATATAGAAACAGATGTTTGTGTTAAATGTGAAATAAGTATTACATGTTTATATATAAACGAACTTTGCAGGGTACAACAACAGTTTCACACTTCATAATTCGCTGTAAATTGTTCTTGTGTTTTGGTTGGAAATGAGCGGTTACTTGCATGTTGCTGTCCTCAGTAATAGAAACGCTACTATGCACGACGTCAGGAAGGACTTTCGTTTTATTTGAGGTTGGACGTAGAAGTCTGGCTGCAGAGACCATTTAACATAAAATGGCCAGCATCTTTGGCTACATTTCCAATATAACGAAAGAGAATTTCTGTGTTTGTTAAAAATACCTTTGTTAGTCAAAAGGAAGCTTGTTAATAATTCGTTTATTTTAATCTTGTCAAAGGTGTCGTTAAAGGTTGAGGAGTAAAAAACATATGAGTCAAATCAGGTTAAGTAGTCGCTGCAGCCCATGGACATCCTCATACCATTACTAATCTATAATTCATACGAAGAGGTGTCGCCGTCGTCCTTATAATCCTTCACAATCCGTAAAAACTCTTGTGTTTCGATTAGACAGTGTGTTTGCTGTTTGCATTAGCAAGTGAGGTGACCGTATTTGTATTCAGTACTAACTGTGCCCACAACTTCGTCGCTGATGGTTGACGTGAATTGATATAACTTCTTTATTTGTTAACCAATTTTAATGAAAAAACACTAAATGTTAAGTGAAGTCCATCGCAATCTAATCCTGAAAACTTCATTCAAATCGGATAAGCCATTTCTGAAATTAGCGTACACAAACATACAGATATACCGAAAAACAGAAAAAACCAAAATACATTGTTTTGGGTTCTCTTGCGTATATAGAGAGCCCGCGCTACTTCTCATTTTTTATGTATGTATGCCATGAAAATCACCCCACCCTGATTGACCAATCTTTCCATTACGGCATGACTTACTCCCACTTATCCTTTAACTCCCTTCATCCCGTACTAATTCTCTCCAATTAACGCCTGAACTACACTACCCTTCAATAACCAGTCATGCCGACACGAAAGTAGAAGACTATTAACGATAAAAACAAATTGATTACCGATATTTCAAACCAGTTGCATGACTCGTGCTCACAACGAAACTGCGGTGACGGACGAAATTGTTGATAGATGCTAATTAATCAGTTTACCCTAAGTTCAGTTCGTTTTTCTTCTTTGGGTTCCATATTACCAATCAAAGCAACGACTACTTGACTTCAATCGGTTTCTATTCTTCTAGCATAAAAAACTTTGCAAAAATCGGCGTTACAGAACACATACCTTGCAAATTGGTCGTAAAATTCTTTATTCTGCTTGTAATCCAAGTCGAGTAATTCTCTTGAAGGGTCATTAATAATTATTGCATGTCATAAAGAAGACCGTTAATCTGACAAGCCTCGTATTACGATGAGTAAAATTAACGACGCGTTCAAATATTGGGATTTATGTGCATTATTTTCTTCATAGACGTACACGAAGTGACCAAATAGACTCCTAATTTATATTTGTTTTTCACTGATAAATAGTGACTTTTCCGGCAGTTGACAGATTTTACGACAATTGACAGTTTTTATAGATGAAATCCAATTCTCATAGATTAATTATCTTCAACCAATTACTCTTCTACAGCTGGGCACTTCACTTTTCAAAATGAGATAGAGTACGCTATAATCTACTAAAGACCAAGTGGATTAGTAGAATTTTTATTATTTTTTGTAGAAAATTCTCAGGCACATGTTTATAATCAATTCTATCTTGACTGTGTAACAAAACCATCATTACTATTATTTTAAATTATTGTACGATAATAAAAATAGCGTCTCTAAATTATGTAGATATGATATTGCAATATCCTAACAGGGTGCATAATTGTACTAATATTGATTTGTAAGACCTGATTTAGAAAATTAGCATGAGCAATAAAGAATTTGAATTTTCCTCACGATATTTTCCTACATCGATATAGCGAGTGATAAATGCACATAGCTTTGAGTGCCAGGAATTCTAATCCCGGATTCCTGTGGGATAAGCCAGAATCTAACTATTCAGCTAATTATTATAATCAAAGAAATAATTTAAATGGAATATTGATGAAAGATCCACGGATTGTTTTGAGGCAAGCGTTTCAAAACTAATCTTGAGTTTTCAAAATATTGTCACGTATTGGGTTGAAAAGTTGGTAATATTGATAAACTTTTTTAATTAAAATTATTTTAATTTTTATACTTACGACACTTTTGAATAATAAAAATGTTGTTTTTATAGTAGCTAGATATGTTATGATAAAAATCTCAAAACTAATTACAATAAAATCTAAAGGGAGTCCGTGCCCATGCGGCATGCGGCAACAGTAGCTGTATTCCCGCGCTGGATAGCAATCGCAATTCTCTTCAAAGCCAAGTGAAACAAATACGTAATCACTGCTGTGAGACATATTTACGCCGCTTGGCTTCTTATGCAGCCTCCGCCGTTTCGCCGAAGCGAGAAGGAGCCAACGTATCGACGCATTATGCATACCATACAAAGGCCCTCCCCTGATCCCAAGAATTAGTGTCAGGCCATCCGGCCGCTTGCCATCATCACGTACTATCCCCACTGGTTCTAAAACCGAAGGGACATCAATGGTGGCAAGCGCCCGTTTAATGATGTTGTTAATTGAGCCGTGGCGGGAAAATCTGCCAACACTGCGCTGACAGAAGAGATCGCGAAGTCCGGACTTATCCACGACTCGGCACTCGGGCAAGCCATTCTGGAGTTATTAAAGAATATAGAGAAAGAATTGGATCAGTGAGTCACAAAATGCTTGGCAGTACACACCCTGAAAATTTATTATGCCTACCCTAGACAAATCTTCAGTGTCGAAGAATTAATAGAATAGAATCGAAGAATTTTTAAGATGGTGTATAATACATATGCAAAAAAAAAATACAAAAATAATAAATAAATATAGACGAAATGTACATAGGTACGCAAAAAACAAAAGATACCACAAAACTAGAGGAGCCAAAAATAATTAAATAACAAGCAACTCTACAAGTATTAATAACATATATACATGTACTTACAAGTATATAAGTACATATATACATTTTATGATGCAGAACGCAATTATTTCCGCGTGAAAAGGCTCTCGTTCAGCCTTTAATTAGCCTAGCTCAGCCTCTAGTTAGTTTAGCTGAAAGCCCCCGGAAGAAAATATCCTTAGCTACGGCAATAGTTGCAGCTAAACCAAGTCAAGCCATGAATAGACAATCGAATAATCTAGGTCAAGCGAATGTAGAGTCACAGCTACTCTAAGAATAGAGAGCACAATTTTATCCTATCTC
Organism: Phocides pigmalion okeechobee; assembly: GCA_018251015.1. Lineage (NCBI taxonomy): Eukaryota > Metazoa > Arthropoda > Insecta > Lepidoptera > Hesperiidae > Phocides > Phocides pigmalion. The sequence goes on from DWON01001921.1 coordinate 7,680, forward strand.
TGACACTATTCGCTGGTCTGGCGACCTCCACATAGATTTATGTAGGTTTAGAAGTGACATTTAGGCGCATCTGCATTGCTTTATTTTTAAACTCGACTAGAATGGAGATTTGAAAAAGAGGACGTGGAGTTTCATTGAAAATTTAATAGATATAAAATGTGTTCAACTTTTCTGTTAGTTCGAAAGAAAAAATCATCTTCGGCTCCCATAAGCGAAAATGGATTTTTTAAGTGTTAAAAAATCAGTTTTACTTTACCTAAATACTTTTACTTTACGTTAGTCATTAGCCATATGTTAGTGTGAATTATGTTTTATATAGCCCACCTTTCTCGCAATTTTACACTGTTTATGACAGAAAACACTGACAAGATTTGTCGGGACTCCTCTCCATGAACGCGAGATTGGGTGAGATTTAACTCGACCCTTATGTTATTAATGACTGCGTGCTAACATCGTAAAAATATTTTGCAGTAACAGTGCGAATAAGTTGATATTTGTCGTAATGCGACGAACTGAAGCTCAATACACAAATCTGTCATAGCGTAATAAATCTCTTCATCGTCAACATTTGTTACGATCGGAAGTCGAGTTTGGTGGAGACAGTACTGTCATTTCCACCTATACAATCAGTTGATAAATCGATGCTATAGATAAAAGGAAACGCTTAAGCACCTTGTCAGTAAGAGGAAATAGGGTAAACAATTTTGTTTTGATATTGTTTATTTCACGAATCGTTTATAAATCCCAACAAAATAGACCACACAAACTTGAAGGCTTTGTACTGTCACTTATAATTTTAACCCCCACACAAAAACAGGTATGCTATAAATTAAACCCGAGTGTCCTTTACGCCTAAAACTCAATCTGTTCCTAATCAGGCCTTAAATTCCAAGGGCTGTGGGATACTGATTGGACAACTACCATGACTTCGGCAGAACCAATGCCTGCTAAATCGGCTATTACCCTGGGGTCCAGCAACGATTTCCTCAATAAGAAACACGTGTGGAATATTTTCCTATTCTATTATATCTTGGGTCTGTCGCTGATCAGACGGCGGACCGTCCATAATCCACCGCTTGCGAGCCTCTCTTTAGCGTGACGTTTAGGTGGTTGTTGCGCTATTGTCATTCTGGGCAACAGTGACCATTTAAAATATATGTTACAAAAATATTTGCTGCTTTATGTGAGGTATTAATACTCTGTACTCAATTATAATAATAATAAATAATAATAATAAATCTTTATTTGCACGAGTAAGGTTCAAAACATATGATCTTATATAATATACAGTTCCATCTTACTTTACCTAAGAGAAAAGGCATGCAAATTTTGTCCTATTACAATAATAATAAAATTACCTATTATTATACCTTTTTGTATGTTTATTTATATTGCCTGAAATAAATAAATAAAATATATGTGAGAATCTTCACCCTCTTTTAGGTTGGTACGTTGCTGTACTGTATATTATATTAAGTAAAATTTTATAACTTAATTATTCATTAAATAATTAAATAGGTTTTTGTGTTTCCTTATGTCTTCCTTCTTTATTAAAATTAAAATATGTTTTAAAATATTAATAGGTAACAACTTAACTCCGCATACAATTAAAACTTAAACCATATTTTTAAATAATATCGATGTTGATCAGGATAGCGTTAGATATAAACCTGTTTTCGTAATGCTATTTTAATATTAAGATTTCTTTGTTATTTCTTTTCATGAATAAATAAACTAAAAAAATGTATTTTGTATTACACTTCCATATCTGAACGTGTTGTTTAATATATATTTCAGCGGCCGAGAAATCAAAAATACACTATAAAAATCATACGTGTAATGTTAAAAGAGGCCACATTTCTAAAACATTTACACATAGAAGCCACTTTTCACGTGAATAAACACGCACTGGCGCTACGTGAGTGATCCTTAAGCGCCTTGCTTCATGAAGTATTCAGTTTTGCGGATCACTCCGACCCGAATACGTTAGCATTTTGTATTACGAGGTTTCAATTCAATTTTTAGGGTTTCGTAACCAAATGGCTATAACAGTTGTCTGTCAAATTTCGTCGTGTCTATCTGTTCATTTGTTTGTCCACTCATTTATCCGTCCAATCGTACGATCGTCCGTCTATCCGACCGATCGAACAGCCGTCCGACTTTCCATCTGTCCGTATAGCCGTCAGTCTATAGATCCGTTTGTCTGCCGGTTCGTCTGTTTGCCTGTCCGTCTGTATACCTATCATACCTACCTATGTTCGTGTCCGTTTATCTGTCCGTTCGTACAATTGTTTGTCTGTTCATCCGTTTGTACGAGCGTCTGTCTAACCATCCGGTTGTCGAACATTTGTCTGCCCGTCTGCTTATATATCTGATTGTTCATCTTTATGTCTATTTGTGTTTGTCAGCCCGTCTGGCTATATATCCGTCCGTTCGTTGGAACAACTGTCCGCAATTTGTTCGTTTGTCCATCCGTCCGTTAGTCCAATTGTCTGTTCGTCCGTATAACTATCTGGTAGTCTGTTCGTCTATCTGGAATAAAACTCCACACATCTTTGCGAACTTCATGTAAAAGTCACAAGTATGTAACATAAGAAGTATCCCAACGCCATTACGTAAATAAAATAACAATTAATATTTAATTCGCAATTAATGTTTAAAATTATTACAGAAATACTAATTGTCTTCCTCTTGACGTGATAACGTCTTATAAATCGATGAACACCGGCTGCACGCATGAAAAAGTGTCACGAGCCAAGCGAGCAAGCTTGACCGCAAAACAAGCAATAGAGAGAGAGGCACAATCGACCTAAGCGTTCGATCCTATCCTTAACAGACTAACGCAAGTTTGAGGATCTTATCACATATGTATATAAGTTGTAAATAAATTGTTAATTGTTAAGGAAAAATAATGAATATACGAGTGCAAATAAATGTAAATTTATCGAAAGAAATGTAATTTTCAAGTAACTCTCTTTGTGCTTTACAAAATAATGATAATTCGGGGATAATAATTCAATTAAAATCATGAAAAATATGATTTTTTAAATCAATGTTTCCTTATGACGTTATCACGTAAAATTATCGTCCGTAAACCGACTTTACAGACAACTATTTTTTCATCTTACTTTTTTAACACTTTCCCTGCAGCTGACACTGCTGTGTAATGCACAGAGCAACGCGCTTGCAGTTCGTACACACCTGTGTTGTACAGACAAATTTATATGGATTACGGACGAACAAAAGTGCTGTTTACGTCGGCGCTACAAGTTTAGGGGCGGACATTACGTCTGTGTATTCTTAGATGATACACAGATGCTAAAAATACTATATTGAAGTAAATTATCGGCGTATATTCAGTCTAGTGATAAGCTTCAATATAGTATAAACAAGTCCTAAATCAAATACAGTTTATTATTAACTTTCTTTGCATATCCAGTTTTTTTTGCACATTAAATAAGAATGTTACAATAAGTTTTTAAATATGTTATCGTTATATAACATTTATGGCGTGCTGTGACTGCCAATAATTAGGATTATGTGTGACCTATTTGTAAAACTTTTGTTATTGTTATCTTCTATCTTTTGAGATGCCTGTAATTCTTTTGGTGGCCCTTTTGTGAATAAATAAATAAATAGCCCATCTCCATTGAACAAATTCAAGTTTAACGTTCCTGCTAGAATAACACGACGCAAATGTAACCTCTTCATTCCAAAATGATGTAAAACTAACTTAGGCCGATATTCCCCGGTGGTTCGCATATCACGCCTGTATAATTGTTACACCAATGAAGATCCTGACATTGACATCCATTTTGACGGACGCGCCAAATTTAAATCAAAACTTGTTAAGTGTGACGTTCTCACAACTTAAAAAAAAAGAAACTATAGATACATACATACTTTGTTTTCCCTGTTTTATCATATTTTGTTTGTATTTTTTTCTAAATATGTAACAAATAGCATGCTGTGGTTACCTTTATGTGTAACAACAGTTAACTTTTACTCATAATTACTACTACTAATAATACTGTGCCTACTGTTTATTATGTTGGTAATCCGTAAATAAATAAATAAATAAATAAATAAATAGTGCCGCCTCCCGCAACGCTGATCCGACCTAATATATGAGGACCGCAATCAAAGTATTAAAAGTGTATTCAGTAACCATAAACCGTCAGTATAGTACTGACAACTAAATGAAGCTGTACTGGATGCCTACATTATAAATAAAATTTCTGAGCACTTTCTACTGAACAAACACACGCTGACTTTCAGAGAGCAAACTTTAAGCGCTTCATGAAGTATTCAGTTCCACGGATCCTCGACCCAAAAATGCTAACGTGTAATATTAAAGAGCTTCAATTCGGATACAAAATTAAATTCACTTACAGCCACAGATTTAGATTATTTTACTACGTTTTTACAACTTACGATGTGTATTCAATTTATAAATAAAGTTATAAAAAATCTACAAACACTCATGTTATATTTTACCCTTTTACATATAAACCCTTTTTCACTACTTATGGATGATGATGAAAATTTTGTTTTGGTTTTTTGTCAACTAAGAGCATTGTAGGTAACTTCCAAGCTGATGAAATTTCACACAATCTTTTGGCGATTCCGTCTATGCGTTGATCTTAAAGTCCTGCAGAAACTTTCCTCTTTCGTATTTAATTTCGCTTACTTCACTTCTACTACTGAACACTTTATAGAGCGTGATTTACCACGCAATTGATGTATTACGCAAGTTACGAATGTAAAAACGTTCCTCTTTTGTACATATATAATTTAGATTCTTTCATTTCGACTACCGAACACTTTATAATACATGACCTAACACGCAATTAACGTATGACGCAATTTACAAATGTAAAAACTTTCCTCTTTTGTTAACATACAATTTCGCTTCTTTCAATTTCACTACTGGTCACTTTACAACGCGTGATCTAACACGCAATTGATCTACGCATTAATATACGCATCTAACACGCAACTGATGTATGACGCAAGTTACGAATGTAAGAAACGTTCCTCTTTTATAAACATACAATTTCGCTTCCTTCACTTTCACTACTGGACACTTTACAACGCGTGATCTAACACGCAATTAATATCGTAGAGTTGCTTATGTACTTACCCAGTTGCACCAGCTCCAACCGTTTATCGGTGATGAAGTGCCAAGGAAACGCCTTACAGAAGCTCGCTACACCGATCCTCAAGTCACCGACTTTGCTGGAAGACGCCACGCAGAGGTCATTCCCTATTTCCTTGTTATCATCCTTTGGTATCTGATGCAACGGTATAGCGGTTATTTCATATCTGGAAAAAGTGATACTTAGTGAATAATGTCCGGTGACGTATCACAGAGGAAAGGTAACATCGTGCTTTAAAATATGAACAAATAAAATATTAGCATAACTCACACGGGGGCATCTGGTCATAACCCAGGTAAACCTGTGCTATGGTGACCAGATAAGTTATAAACGAAAATATACTCGGTGGCACCTTCTTGGTCAAACATCACTTATGAAACATCAATTTCTAATGTGAAGAAATTCTTGCGTTTCGATAGAAATATGCTTACTTACTCTTGAACCTTTCATCTGAATCTACAGTAGAAACAACGTACCAATGATTGACTTCAAATGACTACAGATGACTATGGGTGATGTAACCATTTATTATCAGATGAGTAAAGGAGATATGCGCACTCTTGCTTGCTACTCTTATCCCATAACAAAAACAGTCCACCACCAAATCAAATTACGACTGCAGCACTCCTTGAAGGTTGAGGTTCTATCCGCATTAAGTGGATTCGTAGTGGTCCTCCACAATTTCGCTTTTTCGTTACACTAATTAATTAAATAAAACTCCAATAATACAACTTACCTAAATCTTCTAGGATCGTTAGTATAGCTCCTCAGTCTTATGTCCGTTTGTGTGTCGTACAGTCGCCTGGCGATGGCTCGTAGACTTCCAACAAGGAGATACGCTACTGGCTCGCTCTCAGTCGTCAGATGCAACTGAATTCTTCCTTCATGTGACGATGTGCAGACAAAAGCGGCTTCGTACTCCCTTGACTCGTCTTTCAGGACATCATCCTAGTAAATGAGAAAATGTTTGATGAACTAAATATTATATCCTCTTTTTAAGTAACATCAAAGTTATACACATTTATATTCAAACAGTAAGAGTGTACAAAAATGTGTTCAGTGTGAACAAAATAATATGTAAATGTGAACAAACACGCGATTTTTACTGTTATAGTAGTACGTAGTAGTAGTATATGATAGTAGAACCGACTACTACTATTTATACACACAGTTTCTCTATATATTTTTTTGATTATGAGTAATTTTGCATTTTAAGAAAATTCTGAAAAAGTTTGTTAGGACATTAGTTACTCGTACAATACAGAGTTATTTAGTATTTTGTCTTCTGAAAAGTAAGGGATTTGATCTGTTAGTAAAAACGAATGGTAAGTCTATATAATATCAGACATATCAATCAAATTGAAGTGTCTTTTTATAATATCAAAAGAATACCTTTATAATGAGTGCATTTAAGATAATATTGGCTCAACCAATTTTGATGGGTCGGTTACTAGTGGAAGAGTATCTCAAGCTATTTTATTAAATAAAGTTTTAGAATTTTACACAGACTTATACTTAAAGATAGCTGATGTTAAAAGGCTGTATGATGTTACAAATAAGGCTTCATCGATTTATGAATAAGCGAACAAAGTCGCGGGCGCAGGTCGTAAACAAATAAAAGAAATATTTAAGTGTAAAGTGGATACTAAAGTGAAAACCTACCTGATCGTGTAACACGTCATGAACACTGTCAAGTGTGGTCAGGAACTCTATCAAATTGGTGCCTAAACATTTGAAAGCCCTCTCCAGTCGACAGTTGTGAGAAAATGCTGTTAAAATTAGATATTCGCCTAATTTTGCCATGAAGTCCTTAGTGCTTACACCTGCAACAAAAAATATACATAAATATAAATTTATTTATTTATTTGAAGTTGTACCAACAAAACAATCACTGGCATAAACATACATTTAGTTACACTTTTGCGTACAGATTGGTGGTAAATGTTACTTCACTTGCTGTGGCATGCCATAAATATGAAATTAATTACAAACATCAATACATACATTTAATAGGTAGTAAAACTATAGTTCGTCCGGGGAGGTACCAACCATAATTGCCAAAAGTGACATCAGTTGGGTTATCTTATCGTTAACTACTTCAATTCAAAACTACCCATAAAGAGTTATAACACTTTTGAGAATGATAGTCATATTTTATTCATGGTAAAATAACAGACAGAATGTACCTTTTACACATTTTTCGATAAATTTACCAAATGTTAAGTTTAACATAAAACCTATCAAATTTCTTACCAACTAGTCAGTAAACAAAGTTACATTTGCAAGGTGATAGAACTATAGTTTAACCTCATAACCCGCCGTAAAGCAACATGTTCTTCATGTACTGTGTTTCGGTTGGTTACTCTTTCACAATAAAAAAAAAGTTACAAGTTACACTTAATAGCGATGCAACTATCTCACTCCTCAGGAGTGGCAACGTATCTACGCACGAGCTCAAATAGAACTCCAGCACTCTTTGAGGTTGTATGTGGATGTCCGTGGACTGCAGGGTCTGCATAACAAAAAATTAACCTGTACGCTCGTTTGCTACGCTTCTCATGTGAAATTTTAAATTACCAATGTAGGTAATTTTCAATTTTTCTTAAAATTTTACTTTGAATACAAAGATACGTTAGTTAGTTCATATAGCTTGTTTTATGGATTCCTAATCTGCAAATCACATATTTTTGGAAGATATCGGCAATTTTGAACACAATCTCTAACTTTTAAATTTACACTAGTATAAAATTCATTGTATTGAACACTAACTTTCGTCATAAAACCAAGTTTTTGGCAACCATTGTACAGTAACTAACGTTTCATAATTAAAAATGTATATGGCTTCAATCCACAACGGAGTGTAATTTAAAATTTCTCATAAACTTTTATCTTTAAATAGGTACGCCTTTTCTAAAGCCCTATTAGCTGTAGAACATTAATTATTCTCTTAGCAAAGTAGGCGATTATATAGGAAGCTTACGTTCATTTGGGTTACCCGCAGAGAAGATAAAAAAAATTTCAAAGTAGGTTACTTAATGCCAGAACGGGAATGTCTAGTCACGCCAACAAAAGGCCGGGGGTCGGGAACGCCACCCTTTCCTAATAAATATTTTGCGGCCCTCAGCCCTTGCGTCGTCACAGTCGAAATACCTTTTTTCCCACCACGCGTTCATTAGTTTATTTAGTTCGTTTTTTGTTTTGTATTCCACAAATAATAGATTTTTATTAAGTAATAATGTCGAAAAATGTATACATTTTACTTGTATGTACATTTTACAACGTTAAATTTACTCGCGATTAACGATTTTTCAATGCCACGGTATTTCGAACCAGTTTACATGTCTCGTAAGCACGATTTCTAGTAGTAGTATTTAATAGAAACTCAATTTTTGTAAGATTATCATAAGGATTTGTTTCAATACGAATATTATGAAGCAGAAGCTTGTGTATTGGTTTCCCGTTAAATGGTAAAAGTATAAATTCCCCGATTATATTACTTCAAAATCATACGTGAGAAGTATCTTTAAAAACGAAAACTATTACAGGTTCCCTATAAACTTGCCTGTTAACTTGACAGCTGATATTTCCCAAAAGCTAAGTGTAATAGAGTATAGATTATCAAAACTTTTGGCGCGTCGAACTTTCCAAAGCTTTCATTCCCTTTGTTAGTGACAACTTTTGTTCTCACGGAAAACAAAAAAATGTTTACTTCTCCTTGAACTGTTCTGAGGAGTTAGTTTTCAAGATCCCCTCAAAGATTCGGGTCAGCCTACCCTTTACTTCAAAAGAAAAGTTTAAAGAAAGCGTTGACTAAATTAACTGATCCTTTTGAAAATTCAAACTTTTCGTGGGGTTGAAAGTTATTGATACGAATTAGGTAGGAAATTTATTTTAATTTTAGTTGCTACATCAATTTCTTGAATAAGGGAGTTAGGAAGTTATCCAGACAATGCTTTTAATTTAGATCGCTAACTAGTAGCTAATTTAATAATACAAAATTATGAGGACCTAATAGTTACTTTATATTTACAGGGAATAACTTTAAGGCCCATATACGTAAACGATTTACCTAGAAAGCAAACTGTCGCAAGTTTAATATGAAAGTTCAAAGATATGTAGCATATAAACACAATATGTTTTTTTAGCGTGTCAAGACTAGCAATCGAGCCTGCAGGTCTACTAATCTTACATAATCCCTGCTATCAATGGACATCCACATACAACGTCAAACAGTACTGAAGTCGTACATAGATAGTACATACGTTTCGCTTACAAGTATATCCGGCAGCCATACCGCTCTAACCGAAACACAAGAGTAGCTTCACAGCGAATTATAAGGACGTCAATGCTATCTCCATGGCCGAACAATAATTGTACAATCTAAAATTTATGACATTCGCTAGAAGTTGTTTCTAGCATCTGTGACATTTATTATGTCAACGTCAAAGTGTAATTTAGGTAAAGAGTAATTCTTCGAAAACAGTGACGTATTACAACCAGTCTATTACTCAAAACCAGCTATACTAACGGCCTTCGCAGGAGAGTAGACTAGTAGTCATTATTTGGACCTCGAGGGTCAATTCCTAGCTAGTCATGGCAAGTAGTTTAAAATCATACGTAAGAACCTTTACCGTGACCTTTAAATTATATTTGAATAACTTCTAGTGGGTACATCTTTATCCTCCAATACAATCAAATTTATTGTATAAAAGTGAAATAATTTAAATAAAAAACTGAAATATTTTTTTAGGTTTTATTTTTGCTTTCAAATTTAATATTGTCAGTTAAAGGTTATACTGCGTTTGGTAAAAATATTGTAAGCGAAATACTTAGAAAACCTCGATATGATGCATTGGGTATTCGGTATACATCAAACATACAACCAAATTTGCTAAATACATGATGATTTGATTGAGTTAACGATGATTTTGAACCACGCAACTAGTTTGAAGTATCGGCAATCAAAAATCATTCAAATTGTGCTTACCCAGTACATAGTTTTGCCGGATATACGTAATTGGAGGCGACCATCTTAGTCCTCAAGAGTAGGAACGCATCCGCGTCCATCCTTAAATAGAACTTCTGTCCTATTTGAGATTGGGCATGAGTCATGGTCATGTGAGACATGTCCATGGGCTGCAGTGACCACTTAACATCAGCTGGCGCGCATGCTCGTTTTTTACTCTTATACAATAAAAAAAAAACAAAATAGTAACATGTATAAATTCTTCGATAATGTGACTTTAAAATCATAGATGTAGCTTGTCAGATAGGTAATTACAAATTGTAATCACGCATACAAATATTCGCAGTATTATGTTCACCAGCTAAATATCAGCCATAATTCATCGCTAATCACTATATAATCTCCACTTTAAGCTACACGTTGCAAATTTTGAAGTAGTAATTAATTCATACTTACTATCAGTTGCGCGAACTGCATCATATATTTCTTGCAAATATGCGTAGTTCCTACAAGTTCTGACGTCGTCCGGTAGTCTTCGCCTGTGGAGAAATGTATATTTTTTATCAAATTTCAAGTAAGTTTCCTAGCTTCGTGGTTTTTGCGGAATGTATCCGATCTACAGAGTTGGGCAAAGTCAGGTGCAATCAGTACTTGGATACAAGACGTAATGGCTAAATATTATGCGCGTTTTCATCCTTGAAATTCAGCAATATGCTACCTATTTTGGTTAGTATCATTAAACAGCGATTAATATTTTTTAAGACATCATGGATGGTTTGGGATCTTCCAAGGGTAATGAGAACATAAACTCGAAACTTTACTCCAGGACTAATCCATATCTGGAGAGAGACCCATACTTAGAACATTATTCCATAATTGCTATTGTTAGAATTCTGGGATTCACAAAACGAGGAGATGAATCTTGATAAGGAAGAAAGAATCGGGTCTACTGGTTGCCTCAACGTCATACGCAAGAGCAAGTTTGCTAGACTTCGCTGTTTCAACCACGTCGAGATAACGAAAGAGTATCGTGCACCCAAAAGGGCATACCTATGGCAACCGAGAGGGCGACGCAAAATTGAAAGGCGTAGACATTACTGGATAGGTGAAATCTAAAAAGACCTACACGACATGAAGATGGCAGATTGGCTGCTTCTTGCATAAGTGTCGAAGACTCAAATTTATTTTGGGTCGCAAAGTTAGCGTCACGGTAGCTTTTGCTCCGGGATTGCGCAGCCTCTATAGCTTAAGGGTTAAGAAGGAACAAGGTGGGGCCAGAAAAGTCCTGGCAAACCCCTTCGTCCGGGTACTGGGTGCCCTTGCTATTTTTATATCCGTAACAAAAAACTCGCGAAGTAAGTTAAGATGGACGCAGCTTATCTTTGAATGTATGCATATAATAAATACTCGATTAAAGGCATACGTACCAACGTACATACGTAGAATACGTTTTTTGCTTTGTTGTTGTTGCGTACTCTACACATCACAATTAAACAATCCTAATCCAATCGTAAAAAATAAGTACCATTCAAACATGATTCATTGTGTCCGTTCAGAAAATGATTACTATATGATTTCGTGTCACGTATAGTCTCATTCATAACTGCGTTCTTTCTATGGATTTCTATTGTATGTTACATCACCAGCGGATATCACTTGAGTGTGTACACTTAAAATACTTTGAATTCTAACTTCCGTGTCCATAATAGGTTCGCTAATAGTACAGGATAAAGACAGACCAAAACAAAGCCTTATTTGGTATTACAATTTATTTAATTATTAATATAAAGGTAGTTCGTGTCCGTTCGGCATGGTAGCAAGAATGGTAGCCGCATTCTCGTGCTGAATAGCGGTCGAAATTATCTGTGCGAGATATGAACCAGCCCTCTTATCAGTAGCAGCGTGAATTTCACATGGGAACAATTGTCTAAAAAGTATTTTTTAATATGTAAAAATATTAAAATTTTTAATTTAATTATTTTAGTAAAATATAAATTTAAATACAATAAAAAGATCTATTTAAATATTAAATTGATATTGGTGGATGTAATAATAATCGCGTAATGTTTAAGCTAAATACGGAAGTAAATAATAATGTTCGAATGATTCAATGTTTTGATTACTTGACAACTGAAATTTTCCGCATCTACACATATGTATTATACATTATGTATGTACAGCATATTCTGTATTATATTTATGGCCATGCAAATAAAAGTATGTGTTCGGATTTGATTTGAAAACAAACTTTCAAGTTCTCTGCCACGTTTCAAAAGTACCTATGTACATAGTCTACCAGATGTCGAAGTTCCCGTAATCAGATATAATCCGACCAACAGTGAAAATTTATTAGTTAGCGGAGAATATTTCGAATTAATAGCGCATGAGATATTAAATAAATTGGTACTCACAGACAATTGTATTTATCGTAATGTTCTGCTTGGTTCTTCGTGAGTGACGTCACCGCTGCGTGGAGACATTCGTTCTGTAACAAAAATAAGCAAATGTTATCTTCTTATTCTATCCTCTTTCTTCTCTTTTACTACAAGTTATATTTTGCTTACTATCCACCCTCTTCAAGCTATTTTAAATACTCCATGCAATTAAAAATCTTTTAATAATTTTCCTCGATGATTTAACATCAGGTGGTGCCTCGTATGTTACTCTCCTAGCCAGTAAGACACAGTATTTTTCTGACAGGCTCAAGCTGATTCCATTCCATACATGGAGTATTCGGCAAATCCTATTATCATACCACTCGATTTCTTCTCCTACGCTGGCGTTTCCTCTCAGTTTTTAGTTACGGAAGTTTTTTTTCACCGGCTTTTTTCTCCCGGTCAACCTTAACCAACAAGACAATCAAAGCCAATACTTTACATTGTATCTTTAACATTCATTAAGTGTATGTATATATCTGATAATAAAAAAAAGAATTTGAACTCGTAAGTAAAGAATATGATATTTTCTAATAATAATTTGGTTAAAACGGAAGTGCGTTCAAGATATTCGGACCTTGACAAATCCACCAGAACCTTACCATCAGGCCGTCACTTCCAAGTATCAAAGGTTGGTCTTTCAATAAACATAGATACTTCGTTATAAATAAAACAGTCGTAATCCCTCTTAGCTCGGCACTTGTCCGCTCAGCCATACTTTCTCATTATGATTAAGTACAGCATTAACCTATAAGCTTCTTTGAAACCCTTAGAAGTTTTGCAAGGTTGAAGAGTAACAGTTCTATCGGGAGGTATCACCGTCGCCCTCATAATCCGACGTAACACAGTTACATGGGAGAGGTGCTCCGTTGAAACAATGACTGCGTTACGCCGAATGCGGTTGCTGGCTACAGTTATAAGCGAGACGACCCTCTCTGAATTAGCAACGCCTCTATCCACGACGTCAGGCAGGACATTCGTCTTATTATTGAACATCCAATAGCTGCAAAGACCATAAAATGGAGACGCGGTTTCATATCAAATTGAAATAGCAAATAAGTAATGTACTCAATCTTGGTCAGAAATCAGGAATGGTTTTCTAAATGCGTCTCTACTCTGTAACTTACAAACAGTTAAAATATAATTTAATAGTACTTTTCAGCTCTTTGTAGGTTATTGATGTCCCGATGATCAGATGATCCTACCGTTTGCTCAACTTCTCCACGGCAAAAAACACCGTTGAACGTGTAGTCCTAAGATGAATCTTCGTTTTTTAATTTAATTGTATTAAAGGACAGTACCGTGACACCAAATTCAAATATTGTATTTCATTATAAGGCACAATACGCAAAAAACAATTTTAATAAAAGCCTAACCTTCTGAGCCTACATGGTTTAATCTAAAGACTAAGTATTCCCAGACGTTTTTTGCATAATTTACGCACGCCACCAGACCTACTATTATTTTATTTATATTGATACTGCGTACAACATGTCGATAGTCCCATTTGGATTTTAAGACGGGATTACACCTTCCATATCGTACAGATCGGTATTATAGTTACTTGTATGTATATATGTATTCTGAGTATTAGTACACTAAAGGCAAGGCAACGACGGTCAGGAAGCCACAGAAGTACACTACGAATGACGTAAATTTAACAGGCAATACTATTAAATATACTATTTAATATGAAAAATAGTTTTTTATTTACTTAGATACTTTACGTGCATTATCAATTTAGTGACTTCTTTGTAAACTATTTTTTTCTATGGTTACAAAAGTACATATATAAAGAGTGGAATATTTGCTGGTGTCTTATATTTTAATATTTTCGACAGCGTAGATACAACTATGAAGCTTTATAACTATCTCTTTTTTTATTTATTTATGTACACACAAAAACATACATTTTGACACATTATATAAAGTAAAATGAGTACAAGGTTTCTGCTTATTCCTTATAGGAATTTCTTCCAGCATACCCAGCAAAAGGAAAGTCGACAGTAAGGGCAAACTTTAGTGCATACCAATATAAATATGTCGGCAGATGGCCGAATCGCTCTTCACTTGTCTCTGACATTTGAGTTTTGCAGTAAACAATAAACGTATGTACATACACAGCTCTCCTTTAATTAAATGTAACAAACCAAACTGTACTTAAATAAACTAAAGTCG
>DWON01001922.1:0-22416 GCA_018251015.1 Phocides pigmalion okeechobee
GCAAATATACGCACTATACAAAGACGAGGACTATCATTTTTATTAATGTATTTTTAATTACATAAAAAATATAATAATACATTGCATGCATAAGCAACGATTTGTAAACAATATTCAATATTGTTAAAGAATCTGAGCTTTTTCATCTGCTTTACTGCACGTTTAGTATTTACGGGGCTCTAATAAATCGTGAATTTAAATTTAGGGATGTGGTATCAGTAATGTTGCTGTCGTTAATAGATCGATTCGAAGATTTAGGACTGTCAGACGTAAATCGCCGTTTTCGAAGTAATTTGTTAGCAACAACAAGATAGCTCTTACGTAAACGAATATTTTATGAATGTTTACATCTTAACAGGAGACATTTGTTACTTTCATAATATAATTTAATCATGAAATTAGCAAAGAAACAGTGAAACCCTAAAAATAATAGTATCAATACTTCAACAGCTAATTTAATTATTATTGCATATGAAATAAAAAGAAAAATTTCTGTGTAAAATCCGTAGTTTTAAAAACATGTTTTCTTGCAATCGACCGACCTACGTACTAAAGAAAGGTATTTCCGAATCTGACGGGGCCGGTGGTTATAAAGTATACGTTTGCGGTAACCGTCTTTCTTGCTGCCCCTAAATCTTTCCATCCTCTCTTTGTCTAGAGAACAAACGGCCTTTAAATCTTCAAAGTTTCTGAACCATTTGGTAAGACATCGCAAATGTGTACTTTCGCTTCTTAAGGCAATGTTATGAGGAAATCCGCCCTCGTTCGTTCGGTGGGATTGTGCCCAAGATACTCGTATGTGTCGTTTTGTAAATTCAATTAAGTATGGCTTTTGTTGTGAAAAAATTGGCGAGTAAAAAACACAATGTTATTGCAATACATTTACCTACAGTTGTCGACTTAAATAATATAATATATAGCATAAATACTGCAAGTACTTTTGTACGTGTAATGTTGATCTGATATTCGCAAGATTTTAAGAATGTCGTAAAGCGTTCCGTAGCAATTTGTCAGTTAACACTTGAATATTTTATAATTGACATGTATCTACCTTATGTGATTTCTTTCTTTAAATCTTGGACATTTATGACCAAATTAAAAAAAAAACAAAATGGTCCAGGATGGAAAATATACAATTAAATATGCAATCGCTTTTTCTTCTCACGTGGAATATACATATAAGTATCTATATATCGTATATATCATGTGCCCCACCTATTTAGGAAAATAAAATCAAAATAGTGAAAGCTACTACCCGAAAGTAGAAAAGAGTTTAGAACTTTAACTGAAGAATTCTTTACGGCAAATTCGATTAAATTTAATTTTATTATTTTGAATTTAAAACTAAGTGTAGTTTTAGTGCGACATGATTGACGCTAAATTTATGTGTTTGCTCAAGTAAATGCTAATGTAAGCAATACCTCAGTAACGTGAAATTGATCCTGGCAGGTAGTTAGTGTAAATGGAACATGTAAATACGAATACACATCAACAACTAGGTAATGTTTGTTATAATTAGTCTCAAGAGAACAAATCTAATAACACGCTGTTAACGTCTCCGAGGTATTTAAATAGGTCGGTAATGGAAAATTTTAATTGGTGTCTTATTACTACTAAGATCTTAAGAAAGACGCTTGGCTGTATGAAAAACAAGTATAAAAATATGCATTCGTTCTCGTTAATAATATGTTTAAATATTTCTTCAAACAAAATATCAATATAACGTATGCATTAATTACTGAAATTTGGTCGATCCTTTAGGTACGTTGCACTTATTTTTTGTCTTTTTTAGGCATCTTTAATAAACACTGAGTTATAATTTTATTGATATAGATCTTTGTAGTACCTAAAGATGAGGCGGTAGGTAATTATAATTACATTACTATTACCAAGGTTCCTAGTAAACCTCAGCAAAAATACATGCCGTCTTGAAATTTATTTGTATCCTTAGTTTAAATAATGAAGTTATTTTTATGGATTGTATTTTAATAGATTTTCAATTTAATTTTGAGTTGTTTTTATGATATTTTCCATGTCTATTTTTAATTGGAACCTGGAATTTCAAGTGAAATAGAATTACGTACCATTTATATATCATATATGAACTCTCATTACTACACTCCAACTTTTGCAGAAACTTATAGGCTTTATTCTACCTGCCTCTCAGTACTATACTCATATATAATAGAAACTCATTGTGTTGAATGTCTTTCAGAATATACTGTAGTTCAAGAAGCTAACAAAGTTGAACAACAAAGTGCTCTGAGTCCTTGAACACCTACTATGAAGTATTCGAAAAAGGGCACTAAGCCTGAAAAGGACATCAGCATTAATGCTTACTACACCCAGACCCAGACTAAATCTAAGTTCATATTTCCGCTATTGGATCGGTAATCATTTTTAAGAGTTACTAGTCGTAATGTAATAAAATCGGAATTTAAAATTTTTAATATACTCATACGTTACATCAATCAGAAGGTAATACAACAGCAAACTGCCGTTAGGAGCCGATTTATTTTTATTTTATATATTCAATATCTCACGAGAGAAACGTCGAAGGCATATTAGTTAAGAATACTTTTATATATAATAGCTATTACATAAGCAATAAAATTAGAAGTCACGAAGTCCGCCATGAATCACACATTTTAATGGTTATTCATTTTGACTGAATCGGTCGATGGCAATCACTTGGAAGACTATTTTTACGGCCTGTACCGGATGCGCCATAAAGCGCGGTATAAAATCAGTAAGCCTCCCGGGAACAAATATAAAAGTAAATAACACTTAGATTTGAGATTTGGGTGTAGTATAGCTGGTTGTATTTTGCTATGCAGTGATTAAGCCAAAGCGACTGAGACTATTTTTATAGGTGCTTTGGTTATGTTAAAATTTTATCTTTATATGCAGGTACGAGTATCGTGCCCACAATATTTCGCCTGGTCGGTATAATTATGGCACATGGGTAAGTGGGTTTAAGGCGAAGGGTTACTTACCCAAGTTTAATATATGAGTAAATAAATGCCCGATCTGTTTGTATGATAATTTCCATTCTGAATGCATCCTCCGAACTGAACAATACGTACAAGGTAGACTGCTTCACGTGAATTTTAAACCACAAAAGTTCTCATTATACTGTGACTTTTATGAGTGGTTAACACCCATAAAAGACCTGAAGTTTTGTTTTAATCCAACACCACAGGATAATAATTACTTTTCTATAATTTCCTAGGCAGCTTGTTTTAGAACTTGGTTTTTTTTCTGTATAAAAATATAAAAGACTACGATTATTTCTTTACAAAACAGAAGATATTTTCATTGTGGTGTCGACCGTTTGTAAATATCTGTGTCTTCGTTGTCATTGACATTCACGACGTAGTTTAATGGTTCGTTAATTCGAACATCGCGAAACATTTAAATTGATTCAATAAATATTCGTTTTACTGTTTTGACACAAATTTCCATTAAACATGCTAGGTAATAGCCTCGTTTGATCTCGTGTCACGGGCATGTGATATGTCGGTCTTGTAGTAGGTCGGCAAACTATCAGCTCACACTATGGGTATATTGTGAACACATTAACAGCTCAAGCGTTTTGGGAACGCGTCAGAGGCTTAGATAAAGTCACCGCACGGATCGCCTTGTAGCTACCTACCTACATCAATCACTCTGACATGACTCCAGGTTGTTCGCCCAAATGGATTATAGGAAGTAGAAGCCACACCCGAGGTGAGTCTCAGATTTGCGTCGCGTCACCTATGTGTACACATTATTTGGGAAAGTGATGCGGTGACACGGCCAAGTTTTGTGAGGGAAATCCTTACAGGTGTTCTTTTTCAAGCGGTAATGCCGGATAAGATAAGTAACGATGCTTGTAAAAGTAAGTTTGTAAGTTGTTTTTTAAGCGGATTTAAAAAATATCCACCATCTCGGAAAGCGGAGATTGCGGTAAGATATCTATGTAGAAAAGGTACATAACTTTTCTCTTAAATGGATCAGTACTTATGTAATAAATTGGCCTAATCTCAAAGATTGAATTAAAGAACAATTTTTATAAAAACATCATCTAAATTCTGGATTTCCTCGTTTCTTGGATTGCCATGTACCAAAGATCTTAGAAATAATAATTTTATAAGCGTGCACTGCTGTGTAACATTGTATGTGTAGGTATAGGCTTTACAATACGCACGATTGAAGTTGCTGGTAAAAGCAAGCCCCGTATTAAGGGCGAGGTAAAATTGATACGTAGGCGTTGCTTACGTAATTGGCACACTTGCCGCTTAGTATCTATGTCGTGCTGTTACAGCAGTATGATGTTATGCCTTACAGTATGCAGTAGTTACGAAATAACGAAGTCTTTAGCAAGATCGAATTTTGACATGTGTCTGGGATGTTTTAGTAGCTTTATGTGGTCACGTTATTAAACTTTCAGATCATTGGGAGGTTATCATACGACTTTAGACATTTTGAATTTAGGGTTAATTACATATATGGTAAGTACATAATATCTGTAAGCACCTGCCAACAGTACCAACTTTTTTTACGAAATGTAATTTTTAGAGTATCAAAAAAATGAGCCAACAAAGGATCTAAAAGTAATAGCATTCATTTTGCTAATAAATGCAGGCATAAGTATGTGTAGACAAAAATTCAATTAACAAATATGTGAAAATAAACATTTTGTTTTACATAGAAATAAATTCTATTTTTCACTGCTCATATGATCAAATTATAGAACCGTCTCAACCTCTCGACCTCTAAGAAACTCAAAACGAACGTATGCAGCTTATATTACTGGGTTAGTATAATTTATACTGGATATTCGAATATCAAATGGGTGTTAAATATGATGGAAACTAAGTATATGGCGTGTGCAAAGCAAGGGATTATAAACAAGCTGTAATCGCCTAACTTTGAACATGAAATTTGACGACAGTGCTCTTTATGAAAGTCGTAAAGTTGTACGTGTTTGACGAATTCTTTTCATATTCACATGTGTCGTATAAACGACACAGAAATTTCGCAGGCGCACGTATTCTTTGAAAGCACTTATTGAGAAATGAGACGTTCTTACTGTGTTGGAAAGTGAACCGATTATAATATGTAATTTTGTTCTTTATGGAAAAGATATGAAATGTTAGTACATTATTCTTATATTGTTAAGACGCGAAAACAATTAATATTACCTATTGAGAGAATTTTTACCACCATACCATGACCATATTATTCTGTAATAACAAAATGTAACACAATTACACAAGCCTAACAAGTGAAAAGAAATGAAAGAGTTTCCTTGTTTAAAACTTCTCAGAATTTCCTAAGACATTGATTGAAACCGTAACCGATTTGTTCTTTTAACTTTCGAACAAGCCATGGCTCTTTAATATACTGTCTCAAGTTATGATGTAGTATTTAAATATATTTTTATACTTTTAAATAAAGAGGATACCTAAATAGTATTTTATATTGTAAGGATATTATTCATCAAATTTAATTATTATATACACTAATACCAACATAACACATATACGTAATATTCAGTTAGTTTGAATAATTATATTTTTGCTGTTTATATTAATATTGTTTTAACTCTAAGATCTTACAGAATTATACTGGACATAACCTAACTTTTTATCTCACGTAGTTCCGATATGACGACTAGCTTTGATTCGTACACTGGTTTGCCTTATCTCGATCTCGATTGGAACCATACGAGTAATAGCGACTTAGTACGCGGTACTCTGTGTGTAGTAAAACCACAAACATGTACGGAGCCAAGTGTATAATACTAAAAGCACCGCTTTCCAATTGAGTCTTGGTTAAAATAAATAAAAAAACCGGATTCTGCAATACATTATTTTGAAAGCAAATATTATTTGTCACTTAATATTATATGTGCTAATAAACAGTATGTTCGTAATTATCCTATTAATTTATCTCGGTTTACAAAAGTAGTATTGAACTTATTCCTAAAGTGAATGTTATTTCGTCATGCTAAAGTATCGAACGAGCGAGACTAGATCATATTACGAGTAGTTCTATTAATTTCCTTATTTGTGAGATACGCCTTGCGTTTTGAATACTATCTATTGTATGATTATATGCATATACTTAAAATTAATTCTAAAACCTGTAAATTTTATTTTAATGTTATTGCAGTTTCAAATTATGATAGCTTAAAAAAAGTAGAGAAACAAAGAGAAAATTATATGTACCTCGGATTTGTTGTTTTAAATACATATATTATTTTATTTTATTTTAGTTTAGGCGATATAGTGTTTCTTGAATATATTTTTTATTATAGTATAAATTAACCAGTTTACCAATATAAACTTCAGGTTGCTGACTCGCGACATAAAGTTTTTGTTGAATGAAAATATTTTAAGTACATTAGTACATAGTACTTTTTAAATATTCAGCATTCCGATATCAAAGGCATATTTGCTCTGTAAATAAGCGCAAATTACGTGCAAAGTGATAGATGAAAAATTATTCCGACAAGAATTTTTCAAAAGATCCAATTAACTCTGGCCTCTCGAAAGGGTGCGCGAAGGAGTGACTAACGAATTTTTGTTCATGTCAAAAAACGGTGCGATATTTCTACCAAAGCCAATAGAGTAAATTATGGCGAACCTCTGTTAGACTAAAGTGCTGACTCAGCGATTGTTACAGCTAATTTAAATTTGTGTGTATATAGTCAAATGTGCGGGAGATGTAATCAATCTATAAAGGAGAACATCTGATATCCAGAGAATATAAATACTTTTAACCTCATCGTTTGCGATGCTTGTGAATATATTACTTTTTAGGAATAGCTGCAACATCCAGGTACAGCTACGTACTACTACGGTACGTTTTGTGCAATTCAGGACAATACTTGCTGAAATCGCACTATCTCACGCTTCCATTCAGACGATTGCGATGACTTATCTGTACAGCGGTCTGCACTAGCTATTGCAGATAAATATTGCACAAAACTTTCACGTTGTCGAACATGATTTTGGTTGATCTAGTATTTTATCTTCTTAAAACGAACCGCTTCATGAGTTTTTTATATTATAAATTATCAATAAAGTGAAGCAACGTTTAATATGGTGAGAATGGGATGGGATACCGCTAGTGCTAAAATTTTATGTGCACTTCCGTGTTGCGAA
Source organism: Phocides pigmalion okeechobee (assembly GCA_018251015.1). NCBI lineage: Eukaryota > Metazoa > Arthropoda > Insecta > Lepidoptera > Hesperiidae > Phocides > Phocides pigmalion. The sequence goes on from DWON01001922.1 coordinate 7,155, forward strand.
AAGTAGTTGGGCCTGGTTGTCTTAGATAGATAGTAGTCGGTACATTTTTAATGGTGACCCTATGGGTCGTTTGATAACAGAATGTTTGGCCACCAATTCTTATGTTTACTAATAAGCACAACGTTTCCCTTAATTTTAGGGAGAATCCCGAACTTAGCAGCGAGATACTTACTATATAAGTTATTTTTGTTTACTGATTATAATTAGAAGTAAATACATATTTGTTATTCGCGACAATTACAGTGTCTAACTAAACTAACTACAATAAACGTGTTAATAATTAATTATGTTGACGTTTCATACAGCATCCAATTCTGCCTCGTACAAGTATAACAATCTATACGTGTGCTGTTGTGTTCTGATTCAAAGAGTGTTTTGAACAATCAGGTTTCGAGGCTTTCCATCTTTGTTCTTAGTTGTATATAGTGTAAAATTTATTTAGGACTGTTCTTTTATAAAGTTGGTTATTAACTTCTACGCTGATTTTCTGCTTTTATTGCATCTGCAAATTTGTTTAAAATATAGGCAATTTGTATACAATTTTAAGCACGGAAGAGGGAAGTAAGTGGAAGTGACCTAACGCTACGTTTGTACGGAGGAGAGTGTCGCCGTTTTCCGCAAAATTCTCACATTTACAAATTCAATGAGATATTGTAATAAATAATAACAGTACCACAATATTGGTCACAATTATAAACAAAGCTTAGGTGTAAAATATTTTTTCGTAAATCAAAATAAAAAAATATTAACAGCTATCCGAATCTAAATTGCATAAGACGTATATTAACTAACAGTAAAGTCCGAACAGTTCTGATAGCGCTCGATAGGTGGAACGTAATATAGTGTAAAAGATCGTATAACCAATATAATATGTTATAAACAACATATTTCTACGCTACCTTTCTACTTTCATAGAAATCTAGATAGTTATCGTTCACTTGACGTATTGATAGTTTTTTCAGTATTTATTTCTTAAATAATTTACATGAATGAAGTGAAATAAAAAAAAAAACTTAAAAACTTTATTACCTGTAATGGCCAAGTAATGTATAAAAATAGCTTGTATTTTTGTTTTTTATAAATTATATAACTTGTACAAGAAACATACATTTATGTATAAAATTATTTCATATTTAGGATAATGCCATAACCATATTGATTATTATTTTTCATGTTTGAAACTAATAAAATATCAATAGATGTACCCTATCGTCGTGCCCCCTAAACATTTTTACTTGAGTTTATGTTTTCAATAAGATGGATGTAGACTTTATCCTATACCAGTAAAGTAGTTATTAGTTTGGATTAATCTTTGCAATAATGTAAAAAATTAAAATTGCTTTATTAAAATATGTCATAAAATTTTATACATAAAGTGATACGATACACATTTGCTCTTAAACGCAACTGTGCGATTCAATTGCAGACCTGTGGTTGCCAGCTTCGATAAATACCCGAATGTTCAGGTTTAGCACAGGAATGTAAATTCATAATTAAAGCGCCTGCCTGGCCAAAGATCCTACCGGAACTAGTTGCACGTCAGACCCGTATGATGATCATTACGCAATGTAGGTAATATGTGGATGGGTATTAAGTAAATAAACAGGCCCTATTATATCTTTAAGATAAAACTTTGTTGGATCTACTTTGTATTCTAAATATTACCATTATTCAAATGAGTTACATCAGACAAAGTTTAAACATTTGCGACAGTAAGTGTAAAAACTTATCTATATATATTTATATCAGATTCTCATATGAATTGCTCTTAAGATCAGTTCTTTATTTTCTGCTTACAATCTCGGCCACACCATTTAGAAAACATCTTTTTCGTAGAACTACATCACTGCAGAGACGAGAAGCGTTCACAAATTGTGTTTCTATATTTGTAAAAGCCCGCTTGCAAATACGACGTGGTAAAGTTTCTAGATATTTATCAAATCGTCCTTTCTGTTTCGCCAACAGCGCAGGTATCACTATTTCAACAACTATATATTTATGTACGTATGTGTGGTTTTGCTAAAAGTTAACATCACACGTGTTGAACGATTTAGTTTGGTTTGTTGCAATTAATGATACTTTAGATTAATAAACCGATGAGCAATAAAAATATTTTCGTGTATCGTTTAATTGCAGTTTCAAGAGTAACAGATAGTTACTTGAAACCCCTCTATTTCCCTGTTTAAAATAACCGTATCAAAACTATTGCCTTATTGTTATTTTTAAAAAAACTTTGAAAGAAGGCACCCTGCTTGTAATAAAGTTGGCTACGACGTCGTATTTACAGTACAAATTTACAATAAGAAGCTTTGAAATTCTATAAGGGACAGTAAGTGTTAAATTTAGAAATTAATAAGGTAAGTAATTTTTAATAGAGTTTCTGTGATCAGAAATATGTAGTACTCTTGAGTTTTGCATCTGTATACAAAATTTTGAACGTTCCATTCTGTAATATTGGAAACAAATGTAACTATTCACTCAATATTAAAAAAGTACTTATTATTATATCAAATAAACGTAAATAGATAATCATTTTGAAGTTTATTATTCATGTGTTCAAAATTTGTCGTGTATCAATGAATTGAGGATGCTAATTTAATTTCCTTTCGGTAGTCATTATATTAATTAAGCGCATCCTCTCTTAGCGCAGTACTGCCTTAACAATCTGTTTTAATTTGTGACGCTACAAATTACTTTTATATACGAATCATGTTGTTTCGTGTTTTAAAAGCATTTCATTGTTCGAAACGTGCAACGTAGTTACGTCGAGAAAATGGAATGGTGCATTTCGCTTCCTGTGCCTTGGGCTGCAAAATGAAATGGCTACGGAAGGCTTTTCATTTTCACATTGTTTTTGGGTGAAACTACATATTATTAAATCTGGAATTAAGCCGCGGAACATAATTAGGTCCAATATGAAATGAAAACGTATTTTCTGCTTACGCTTTTAAATATTAGTGCCAGTCACTTAATGTTTTCTGGTGTTTCGCCTCCACGATTTGTTGTAATGTATTTTTTATTTATAAATTCATTTCAGATTTTATATGCTAGGTTGCCGTATTTTTAATTCTGACGATAACACTGCTCCTCTATGTTATGTTAACACACTTTTAACCATTACACAACGTAGAACAAAAGTTTTGTATTTATTTATTATTCTATGCATTGTTTCAAAACGAAATTGATATTATTCCTATTTACAGGAAGTAGTATAAAAGTGGAACAAAAGCAAACAAAGCTGCGCCGTTCAAAAATGGTTGCAGTGCTACGGGGTGCTACGAAAATAGCTACGCTGTTGTTATTCGGGACATCAATCACGCAACACATTGTCATCACTTGTGGAGTATAAAATAACACATTGGCGGTTTTCGACATAGCTCGTCACATTGACGTATTCATGGCATAACGGAAACTTATAGTTAACAGCTTTACCTTTTGGGGCGGCTGCACAATATGACAGTCATCGTTTCTGCGCGATTCGAATACTTATCATTTTTATTGTACCATTTTTATAGTTATTTACAGATGACGAGTGATTTTTATTGGTTTTTAATTGAATATGTAGTTAGCTAGATGACTATATTTTATATTATGGGATATTTCAGACCTTTAATAAATCAAGATAAATTAATTGATCCCGAATTATAAGAAATAGTTTTTTTCGCCCCGAATACTCAGCAAAGTTGAAGTAGAAAATATGAACATAAACTGTCATCAAAAAGATTATCTGTGATTATTAACAGAGATTAGCTAGTGCCACCTTTTTCTTTTTGATTTTATTCGATTTACTCAAAATAACCTTTGTTTATTCCTGTAACAAAAATATAATTCCTACAGTTCTTTTCCAGTGTGTTAGTAATATTATCTATATTTGCCCTAATGATACGACATTTGTTGTTGTATCAAGAATAACATATAAATTATCGTGGCACTGATGTATAGCGGAATTAATTGTTGTATATTGTAGTATATTGTTCATGGCTCGAATTCCAGGCATCTCGGAATTTTCATTTATCTTTTAAAATTCCATGCACATAAATTGTCATAAATGAATAAATTATCAGGAATAAAGGTGTATGACTACTGTTCAGTATCGTATTTGTTACTGGTTGTGCGTCGTTTACAGTTCGTAATGATTTCTGTCACTGAACCGATAGGGCCGAGTGGAAATTAAGGAAATGTGAATTGTTAAACAATACCAGTGTCTTTACTGGAAGGAACTATCGGTGTCTGCAATGTGATCGACCACCGTCATCAAAGTCAACGCCTTACGCCGGATTTTACTGCGATTAAATATTAATCAACCAGTACCAACATAAAGTAGTGGAGGTCATACCGTACCATCCCGTCTGTGTATAATTAGTGGAGACGTTCCCGAAATAGGATCTACTTCTTGGAACTACTCACTGTTTTGCTGCACGTTATTATTTGCAGATTTATTCATTGAAACTTAGTGAACACACGGGGGGGTCCATAGGGGGTAAAATTGTACCTTTTTGAATGTGGATAAAGTAGCAAAAGATTGTGCGGCTATCTGATAGGACTAAAGCTTTCTTTGACGTCGTGTATAGATATGGTCTCACTCATGAGGCCTGAGATGGTCGCCTCGCGTTTAAGTGTAGTTAGCAACCGCACTTCTCAAACCAAAATACAGTAACAAATTTACGGCAGCGGTAGTACCTTCCCGCTTGAATTTTAGTTTTAACGATTTGCGAGTACCCTAAAAGTATCGTAAAACATTTCCAAAAGTGTCAAAATATATTAATTATAATCAATGAGATGGACTATGATCTAAGTTCTCGTCATTCTGAGAGAAGCATTGGGTCCACTAATACTAATTTTATAAGGTAACATGACTTTGCTACTTATTCATCGAACGGTAAGAATTGCGTCAAGCTATGGTCTACTTCTATAGGTAAAACATTGAGTAGGTCGCGCCTTAAACTCATAGGTAACAAAGTTGTCATGTATAGTACCAAAAATTTTAATAAAATGAGGTGACGCCAGATTCCATTTTATACTGCTTAGGTCCAGTAACTATTGGTAGAGATTTGGGTTAGCGACCAACTCGATGGTCAAATATCTTACAACCTGAACACTTTATTTTGCAATCTAAAACATGAAATACTAACCTTATAGTATAGTAACAGTATTTAACATGAAATACTAAATACTGTTATTGACCTACTGGAAGTAGTCAATCATTTACCGCCTGACCAGTCACAGTTCTACTTTTATAAATCATATGCGACTTATTTTATATCACAGAGTCATGGACGATTTTACATAAATAGTAAAATGAGTTACTGTGGCAGAACTAAGTAATTAGTGGTTTTATTAGTAGACTTGCATGGTTTAGCTTCAGAGTTATGAACGTAAAATGAGTAAATACGAAGTTTAGGATCGCAGAACAATGAAAATGTCACTTTATGAAACGGGCCCCGCTGTTGATTAATGGAGTTAGAGTAGGGCACTGTTGTTCGGGCCTTCTTACTTGTTTATTCATTCTGGTGCCCGTGTCAGAGCAGAGATATCGTAAATAATGATAACTATTTTATAGCCGCCCACTTTCACACAAGAGGATCAGTCAATTTGTGATGAACAATTATACATCCTCTTTAAATTCCAAAACTTCAAATCATAGTATAGTGACAATACACGAGATACTAGTATACTAATTTTATAATTACTATATTATAGTATTTTGTATGTAAATAATATAATAAGTAAAGTTTAATTTAGGTTATTAGATACATATATATAGTAGTTATTTAAAGTTAAAATAGAACCCAAGATCGATTCATTTATATCTTCATAAAAGTCGAATATAACTAGATTTTCAACCTTGAAATTTGTTGCTGTCATATATAAAACCGACATATATAAAACGACCATCATTCATTAAGAAGGCAAACGGGACCTTTTGCCTAGCGTCTCAAAATTAACTCAATCTATTTACAGTACACTATATTTTCATAATACGAATATATTGTATATATAATGAGGATAAAAATTATTATTGAAATCGGATAGTCCGCTTGAATTGTAAACTATAGAAATTCGTAGACTTTACTTATAAAATCCCTTATTTTTGTTAAGAATGAAAAATAGTAATTAACTGGGCAATGAAATTAAACGATAAATCAAAAATGTACTAAACGTGCAATGGATGAGAAAGGTTATTGAATATTGTCATGTACAAGTGTCTATGAAACCTTTAACTTTGATTATACTGATTAAATTAGAGTAGTTGAGATAGGGCTACACAATAAATGTCACGCGTCAGGATAACAATGCGATAGACGGTTTATGAAACAGTCAGTTTTGATAAATGGCGATGCCCTGTTTGAGGCGAGAGTGAAAATTTATGCTCAGTTATCACCGACACGATTAACTCTCTAAACCAACAATCTATTGCAATAAGATATATTTGCAATTAATCTCTGAAATATGATTACACATTTCCATTTCTCAAATAAATAAAAAATATAGCAAACGGGCATATAGTCCAACTGATGCTAAATGCTCCTTATACTTAATAGATATTCTTTAATCTAAATACTAGGCTAATCAGAAATTTATTATTGTTGTAATATCGTTTAATATTGTATTATTTAATATACGCATTGCCTTATAATTTGAAGGGCTAGGTTAAAATCTTTTTTTTTGGTCTCATTCTGGAAATGTTGTAAGTACAAATAAAAAACAAAGACAGTATTCCAATAAAGTAATATAATTACTTTAATTTATTTCTTTCATATATTATATGTAAATAAAGTGGAAATACATTTTCTATTAAAACAATAAGAAACAAATAACGAACTATCGTAAGCATACCTTTGTCCCAAAAGGGAATAAAAGCCTGCATAATTTACCTTACAGTCAATATGTTACGTACTTTCTAAGTCCTTTAAGTGGAGGTAGTAAATGTTTAGCCTAGCCCGAGCTGCATGAAACGTAAAATTTGATCTATGTATTGTATATACAAAAAAATAACACAACAGAATCCGTAATAAAATAATAATAAACAAAGTTAATAACTAACCAATGAGTTAACCAACTCTGCTAATACTTATGCATTGTTTGATTAGTGGCAGAACTCATTGCGTAAACATTCAAATATTCATAGCCTCGCCGACGTTATCCAATTTGTCGTACAGTACCGGGATGTTTTTGTAGTTGTCATTGAAGATAATAAAACAGGACTGAGGAAAAATATCAAAAGAATAATAATAATATGCTGCCAGTTGAAAACACAATGTTAATAACAAGTTACGCTTTCTAAGATTGGAGTAGGAGTAAATTTAATCTTTGTTTGCTTTAATTGGATCTAGTGGTTAGTTTATGCATCATAAATAGTGCGATCTAAATAAAGATATGATTAGTATTGTGCGTCGTAACATAGAATATAAACAAGAAAAATTTGGCCACCACTAGTTCAAAATATTGGCATTAAGTAAAGCGTTAATTCGGAGTACTTGTCACATAGTAAAATGCACACATAGCTATATGTCAACCTAAAATTTAAAAGAAGATAAATTTGAACAGAATTATCTTAGTACTGGCTAAAAGAAATACACGTATTTATTGCAGTTCTTAAATTATTTATTACCAACCAAGACACCAATTGAAGAATTTATAAATGTGAATAGTTATCTATACGACGGCGCGAAATTAAAAACGTTCCGTAAATATTTTCTAGGGTTGGGTGCTTTGAATGAAATTGTACACCGATATGACGGGCGTAGCATTGAGAGTGATGTTTAAATAGGCCGCTAATACCACCAATATTGAAATATCTGCGACAATATTCAGTCGAGAAGCAGTGATCCGCTTTTATTAAAACACCGTTTAACATGAGAGACGCTAGAAAAAATATTGTCTGGGGAACGATACCGTTAAACTGTATTCAGATGTGTCAAGTGCGCGGCAAAAGGCATACGATATTGCTCGGCTCTGTATAAACCTTATAGAAGTTTATGATTTATGATTCTTCGCACTTACATTGTATTTAGCAATAACATTATTTTGTAAAAAAAAATAGTACATTTAACGTAAATATTCTTAGACAAATCCATTATATTTGTAATAACAAAATATAGTTAATTTAGTTTCTGTAATAATCATGTTTCAAAACAATTTCAAATGACTACTGAGATTAAAACTTTGGCTGTCACTAGACTGTGATTGCTTACGACTTTTGTTAATTTCTTAATCGTACTTATGTTAATATAATAATCAGGATGTGTCTTTAATTAGTATTAATCCCTTAATATAAGAGGAGAATTTTATACCTACTTGGGGGCTATTATCATTAAAAACTTACTTGTACTTCTAGTACAAAGGAACTCTTATAGCTCTATGACACCGGCAAACTGCAAGCGATTAGACAAGTTAAGAACAAGGAGCGTCTTCAGTCTATGGGTAGAGGATTGCTACTGGTAATTTTTATTTGCGTTTTGTGGAGGGGAAGCCACTTATGAACTTCGGAGGGTAAGTTAAGATATTAATTACGCATAATATAGATTGTTATGCAATGTAACCAGTTGACCCTAAAGTTTTAGACGTTAATAAGTTGGAATGGGAACTAAAGTAAAATACCGTACATTCAGTTGTTGGAAAAAAACATGCATTATGAATTACCAGTTTATAGTTCGTGTTAATACTACTTTTTAAGATAGCGAGTATGTTAACAGAATAACACTCATTACATAAACGGACAGAAAATATACTGCCCAGGTTTAGGACGACCACTAAATGTTACTTAGGGTGAATACATAATTTTTCCAGAAAGGCGGAATGATTCCTTTTATGTTGCTTCGTAACAAGTATTAATGGTCTCAGCCGAGCCACCTTTCTAGAGTCTCCGTCATTGCGAGCAATTAGGACACCCTCGTTTCATAAATTGTTCGGGATATGATTAATACCTTTTTTATTATGTAGGTACCAACTTAACTGTGAGATCAGAACGAAATTCGCTCTCATAATATCTTTTGGTATACTGCCAAATTGAAGTTTATCTCCTTTTAATAGGCAAATTTACATGGCTGTAAGAGGATTTAAAGAGGCAATAATTAAACATGGCGGATAAATTTAATTCATACATTTATAAGCCTCACCGTGGCTTTTATGCTTCGTACCCATTGGGATTTTATCACTTCACTAATAACTTATTATTAAAGCATAGGATCTTAGGAGATTGGAGAAATATTAGAGAAAGTAATTAATAAACATTTTCTTCTTAAAAGCATATTATTAAATGTACTTCATGTTTTCTATTTTAGTATATAGAGAGTTGTTTGTGAGAGAGGATATTTGTAGTAAGTTGAACAGAGAGCGAGAGCTTAATATTAGTTTAATAGATTTAATAAATGAGACGGTATTTAGAGAAAAGTATATGTATGATACGTAGTGAGAATATTTTGGGGCGCCATCTTAACACGTTTTCCAGAACTTAGAAATATCCACATTGGCGGTCACATATTCAGTGACTGGAGTTAAGTTGTCAACATATCGATGATACTATCTTCACTGACCTATAAATAAGGCCTGAGAAATATCTTTTCGTTTTTGAATAACAATTTCCAGAAATATTATTGAAAAGTTATATTATATTTTATTATAATATAGGTATATGTTCCGTCTTATTCGTCAACTAGGTATCATCTCTACATGATACAATTTGTCTAAATTTGCACTTTTATTTCTGTTTTGAAAAACCTATTTATTAAAATAATTTTATACGACAAAAAAATATTATGTCGTGTTTGTACTTTTTTGTAATAAAACTGTAAAATGTATAGACTTTTACTTCGCTAGTTTCATTTATTTTACTAGACAAGAAATGATTGAAAAATTGCGGGAAACATGTTTTATGTATTATTAATTTGAAAAAGATATTGTAAATAAAATATTATAATATAAATCATTAAATAAGTGCCAATAGAATAATAAGTAAATATTTTAGTTTGTAACTACATACATACGTTATACGAAAGTAAAATACTATCCTCAATATATTACTTCATTTCGTTTTTTATTCACATTTTAAGTCAAATAGATTTAATCAGTATATGTACATATATTAAAACGTCAATTTGGCGCTTTAAATTAATTATTAACTTCATAAACTTATTCCGTCACTAACTCTAAAAATTAGAGGATTTGAAGAACTTGAGTACCGCATCTTCAATTTTGTAAGGAAAATCTAGTTTCAAGTTTCGTTTTACCAATACTCCTTTTGGAATAGCACCTTAAGCCCAGATGGTAAATGAAAAATAAAACCACGAGCTCACGCTAAGTTTTCTAGAGCTCCTCTTTCAACTGCCTTGTTTCAGACGATAATGTTAACTCTGTATAATACTTAATGTAAAACTAACTTAAGTACTTAGTTTACTATGAAATGTTTTCTTTTTCGTTCGGTCTTATTGTAAGTATTTTAAGTTTCATTGTGAGCTTGTTTATTTATAATCTTGTATCAAGAAGATTATAGTATATAGTAGTATAGTACGTATTTACTATATATGATATATTTATTTTAAGGAAAATATGCTTAATTATTTTATGCCGATGTACAGGATTGACTTTCATTGGAATAAAAGACTTATACCTCCGAAGCACGCATAACCTGCCGGCTTGTTTTGATCGTAATTCGTCCGCGTGACCGCCACGGGCAAAATTTTATACAAGCTTTCATACATTAGAGGCTATGTTAAGTGCTCGGTCCTGAATGCTATCGATATATTGGCCGTAGCTTTAGGTCTCACCCAATTACTTAAAAATATTGCATTCAATCACTTGCTCTCAGAATAATTACGATGAAGAACAAGCATCTATTCTCAGATAACGGGATAATGAATTCATCATAATACCTATGCAACAGATGATATGAAATTGGTACTATAAACACAATGTAAGTATATTATACAGGACGTCGTAAAACTTCAAAAGGCAAGCTTCCTTAGCGCCATGGGGTATAAGCGTGCCATTCTCACGATACCGTTAATAAGTTAAGTGCTCGTATACGATGACAAGCATGCGTCGTTTTCCTGAATAATGAGTAATTTATTTCCCTTATACATACGTTTACATCAAAACAATTGTGTTAGTTTAGTTTATCTCACCTTACTCTGTCTTACTTTGATTATGCACACATATACGATTGATTCGAGTATTGTAAATTTAGGAACATTTTTGATTATCTTTTTTGTTTAAAGTTAAAAATACTACTGTATTATACTATATATATATAATATAATATACTATTTAATTAATAAATTACAGATAATTTCACAAGCCTCTGGTCGATCATCTTTAATATTTTTTTCATTAGGTTTCAATAATCGCTACATGTGTTTTTCGCAATATCTTTACAGAACTTAGATTTTTGAAAGTCAATGCGGGTGAGTTAAGAAACTATAAAATGTATGAAATATGTGGTGATGTATGAAATGTATGGCGTGGTTCGTGTGTGTAGTTTATTTGTTAAAAGTATAAAATGCTACGTAATCAAAGTTATTGATACTTTCATTAAAAAAGAATTAGGTAAAACAAAAAGCTTCACAAAAATATCAAGTATTTTTGTGTTTCCAACCAATTTTTTTACAATCAGTGAGTGAATGAAATGTTGAAGAGTTTATGTTCAGTCATTTTAAAATGTACAACAGAGAGGGAAGGAGTGATTATTTTAATGGTGGGAAGTCATAAAATGTTGGCGTTGCTTTCGTCATTAATGTGATGGACATGAAATTATTTTCTTTAATAAAATCTGTGTAAAAAGAAGGAAAAGACGTTCATTTGAAGAAATTGACATGGAAGTTTTTCTGAGAAATTTGTTTACATTTTAATTTATAAAGACTATTAACTTAACATAAATAGTTTTATTTCAATTAAATACTTTAAAGTAAGAAAAGTGTCAACTTGCATTTATCCCCACGTTTATGGTTTTCTCACGATCACACACACTGTTTCCGTTTACATAGTTATACAATACATGTTTTTCTTGATGGTGTGGTGAAAAAATAATAGTACTCTAACTATTCAAAATATTACACACATAATTTCAAATAGGTACCAATTAAAATAACTACGTACATTTTAAATATTTAAAAATAAGCGTTTAGTATAAAATAAAACACTATCGCATATAAACTACTTATATTCTAATTATACCTGTTAACCTCTTTAACTGTAGGAAAATTATCTGTATAATTTGCATAACGTTGTATAGAACAAGAGATACGGCGTTGTCGTAAGGAAATCCTTATGTAGCTCCGTTGCCGCGCTCCGGCATTTTATATTTGGTACCGTTCTATCTAGACTACAGATGTTACTAGACTTTAAAAGAAAATAAGAAATGTATTGTGTAAAAACTTAATTTATATGACCATCAAGTCATTAATTTGTAATTATTCTCAATTACTTCTAATTAGTTTGCTCTCAGAATTATAAGAATTCAATTTCTATAGATAAAGTAACAGTTTATTATACTTGACTACCGTAGGTTAATAACGTTCATCTTTAAGGATATTTATTATAAAGTATTCTGAGAATTGTAGGTTTCCTCACGATATTGTCCTGTAGAGTTAAGGAAACAATAACAAAATCAATACAATTGAGCTGTAGTAGCCTCATGTTTATATTAGTTTATTCTAATAGGTTTTTACTTATTTACAACTTCTCGTATTACTTATCTTATCTTATAACATACCTACATATGCAAATATGTGGACTACGTGTCATTATTTACAATTAAGGCATAATAAACAGGAAACGGGTATCGTTTTCGGGGACGAGACAAATTTAAGAAACATTGTCCGCAGCGAATACAATAAAAGTCACATTATAGCTCAGTGACAGCCCGCTTGAGATAAATCCTTGTAAACAAAATTGTAACTGTCATCGATATCGTACTTTACGATTGGAACGCTTTCTGAAGGCAACACAAAATTCAAATCGAACAAAATACGCCGCGGACCCTTTTCCTACATAATTTGATCAACACTACAATCCGGTAATAGTAATCTTAAGGAGCATATCAAATCCTTTTTAACTTTTACCTCTCTTGATTCAACTGTCAATGTATTATTATTATACCTATTTTATTTTCCCTCACGACTCCTTATTATTTTTATACCTTTTCTTTATGAGAGGTTATCGGCCATAAAAAACGAAATGTTTCTTGCTTGATTGAACCCTCGTGAGATGCGTGTTTTATTTCCTTATAACTTAGCGACATATTGCGACACTTTCTCCGTATTAAATGTCGTTAAGGATTACTTTCGCACAAAAAGTAAATTGTTAAGTATACGGCTGTCGACGTGAGTCTAATAGTAGAGTATTTAATAAAATTTCCTCGTTGGTTGTAATATGGAAGTCGTAATTTCGACAAGGCTATACTTTATAATGCTAGCGTGATAAGTGGGTGCGATAAATTGATGGCTCATTTTATAATAAAGTGTACAGTGTTGCCAGGCGGAATAAGCTCGGTTTATGGCCAATATTGCGCAGCCTGATCGCGGCTACAAACTTAGTGGGTTAGTATGATTTTGCATAAAATCAATGTTGAGAGTTGATGATATGTATATTGCAAATTTCATATTATCATATTCCAATATTAATATATATGAAGCCATAACAATCCTGTGAAGTATTTTAGGTACTTACTTTTAATTTAGTTTTCTTAAAGTGTATTAAATAAACAGTTTTTATTAGGTAGTCTAGTAGTAGTAGTAGTACTCTAGTAGTCTAACAATAATTCTTGAAAATTTTATGTGCAGATCCTCAAATGTAATGTAAAATAATATCATAATATTGACTATTTATTTGTGGAGGTATATCTACATCATAAAAATATAACGGAATATTATTACAAACACATCATTATTAAATGCCATATCCTAGCAAATAGTAATACATATTTGTTCAATAAATTAAAAAAAATATTAATATATACAGGCATTTTACTTTAAATAATGATTAAACTACAAATAATTCACGCAGAAAGTATATTTTCTATTTTATACAGTTTTCCTATCCCGCTAATATTTTATTTTAGTTTATAACTTTCTCTGTCTCTTGACGTATATATATAGCATAACTATTTATTAACAGTTATATCATTATTTTTCATTATTGAACAAAAAGATCATAATTCAAATAAGTCCAAGACAAACAAACAAGCGTAGTTAGAACCAACAACATCAAAAATTAATAACATCAATAATCAAAAGTTGATGATAAAAAAATATATAAAGTATACTTATGAAGAAAAAGAGCGTATGTGTAGCCAGCCCCTTTTAAATCTTTTACGACTTTCGGCTATAAATTGGGATGCGAAAAATTCAGCCTTACTCCCGTTTTGAAGCCTCACTGAAAATATTTAAATGGATGCGCTTCAAAGACTTTACGACTACGTAGAGCGCAATAGTGACGCAAAAAAATTATGAATATCTTGCTTCGGTTATACACGGTACTAACGTCCATTCCCCGAACCCTCGAACCTATGCCGAGAAAAACAAGATAACTTAATAGAATCTTTAACGCAACACTTTATTATATTTTAATAGTTACTATTTGTTTTATACAGTGTTTTAATGGTCATTATCTGTATTGTGAATAAATTTATTACCGTGAATTATTTGCCCAGTCCGTTTTTGGTCCTGTGTTCTGAATACAAATCTGCGATACCCATCAGATTTTTTACTGTTTGGCTATCTACTAGCTAGTCAGTTACCCACAGTCTACCTTGTAAGTGCATTACATTGTTTGTACGCAGCACTGCCTAGGCAGCGCCCTGTCCATTATTTTATGCAAACTAAGCTGTTGGGAAGTAAATGTGTGATAATTTTCGAAACAATAGACCTTTGTTGTTGCGCGTCATCTCATATTTTCCAGGAACTAGCTTGCGGATAATAAGATTAAGATACCAATAAGATAAGAAGTTAGTTTGCTGTTGACTCTCGTAGGAAATTGGAAATGTATAAGTTCTTTGTTAATTGTTTATATGGTTGTTTATTGTGAATATCTTTTAATCAAACGCTAACTATCACGTACACCTAAGACAATAAATATTTTCTTCTTTTTTATTGTGAAAGAGTCAAAAAACGGGCATGCAGGTTACCTGATGTTAAGTGGTCACTGCAGCCCGTGGACAACTACATCCAATCTCAAATAGGACAGAAGTCCTATTTAAGGATGGACGCGGATGCGTTTCTACTCTTGAGGACTAAGATGGTCGCCTCCAATAATGTGTATCCGGCAA
>DWON01001923.1:0-22416 GCA_018251015.1 Phocides pigmalion okeechobee
GTCTCAATGATAGACTTACAAACTTTAACTGAGATACCCCAAAGATCTTCTGTGTTTTTAATAGCTAACTCTTTAAACACCTTAATAATATGATAATTACTTACATACTTAAATTTAAATGGAATGTCACATGTTTCTAATAGTTAGTTTTTGCACCTAAATAATGACTTGATTATAAGTGAATATAAACTCTATTAACGGAGCGCTGGGCCGGGTCGCTAGTCATAGAATAAAAGTGATTTCCATTAAAAAAACTTTGGCTGTAACGCGAGGATCCAAAAATTGGTATTCATCTTTGCATTCTTAAGACTTGTAAATATTTTATAATCACATTTCCAAGTCTGTTTGAATGAAGGTAGGTTAAAACCGATGTATAACCGGGCTTCCAATGAATTATTGAAATAATTTAAAATTATATCAACAAGATCTTTACTCACGTTAGTTGTAATTGTTACTTAACACAGATAAACATGTCACCCCATATACATTTCTAACAGTCAAAAGAGAAACTAATTTAAAACGAAAGTGAACTGTGTATACAATGTCAATACAATATAAACTATTTGTTTTCTTAGAAGGGTTAGCATACCATCACATGTAACATTAAACTCTTTTTCCGGGAGTCAGTGGTTATGGGTCGAAAGTCAGGTCTGCGTTGACATCCGTCCAAACACAACTTGTTTGGTTATTAACGTTTTTACTTGCTACTGGAATTTGGAAAGCTGGTGGAGAATCAAACTTTTAATTTTGATACAAGAAAAACGTTTTACAAATATCATTAATGATTTACAGCGTGGTTATTATTGACATTATGTTATATAACTTACAATTAACATTTTTAATTGCCGTATTTAATCCAGAGCTATAGGGACCCAACAACAAATATGCGATCGACTTCAGGCAAGAGCCTCATGCTTTATATGAAGTTGGTTACAAATTTGGGGCATGAGCAACAGTTCAGTTACCATCAGGTAGACTGCGTGCTCGTTGGCCACATGGATGTAATAAAAATAGTGAACAACCACACATTTTCTCGCCATCTACTATTTGGTTCATTCATACATAAGTATACACAATTTCACTACGTTTTATTAATATTTATGTCAGATAAATCTATTACATGTATTTATACCTATCAGGTGATCAGATATTTTTACGTAGGTAATCAGTATCTGGGTACAAAACGTCTATAATAAATTGACGCACGTCGCAGTGCCAATAGGATCTTTAAGGTGTTAAACATACAGAATGTAAGGTATTGTGAAGGAAAACATTATGAAGGAAGCTACAATCCTGATTTACGGATTTATATTATGGTACAATGTTTTTGAATGTATGTTATATTTTTCAATTTTTACTTGATTAGCAAGGCTCCGTTATAATTTCAAAGGAGACTTATTACTAGTCTAGCCGTGAGACAGTAAAAATACATAAACCCAATTTATCAGTTTACAAAGAAATCCAACTTTATCGTAAATACGAAACAGTTTCCTTTAAGGGTACCGAGAATTTACGGCGTTTGTTCGGTATTTGCCTTGTGATGCGCAATTGACGTTCATAGAGTTCCTACGTGAATACAATTATGCCTATATAAGTAAATTTAAAATACACATCCAAACGAAGCACTATTGGTATCGCATCTATCAACCGCAGGTTCGTGTACGTATTTGCTCGGCCGTCGAGAAATCCTAAAAGGAACACTAGGTTATATTTTTATCCCTTACGTGGGGCTATTTGCGTAATTTAAACAATCACACTACCTTCCATTGAATGGCGGCAAAGAGACGTCGCATTCCTTCGCCGTCGCCACGCGACTAAGAACCTTCTACAAAAACTCAAATGTCATTGCGCAAGCTTATAATAAGGCCCATTCACACTCACCCCAGTCCATATTTTTTCAATGTCAAGCCGGGACAGCCATGCAATTTTGTACAAAAAACGGCAAAATCAATAATAGCTTCGTGCACGTGTTGCTTGGATTATAGATTATTTGCCCGAAGATTTTCTCAGCGCCCGAGCCGAGGTCGAGTCAGGTACGGAGGCTAGAACACAGTTGCTTAGAATAGCCATGTGTTTAATCACTCCACGAGAATACGGTTGCTTAATATTCAACGGTTATTGGATCAATTAAATGATACGACTTTCGATTTGAAATCCTATCAATTTTAATGATTGGTAAATAATCTATGTCTGGCGCTTTATCACTGTGAAATGTTTTATGCTTCTGACTGGCTCGGTCCTTTATCACGCAAAGTTGTAATATTTTATACATCTATGGTCATTTAACTTCAGTTCGTTTGATTAAATATTACGGTGTGGTGTAGAATCTGTAATTAATAAATATAAATATGATATTTCAATTATGTACCAACGTGATATACAAAGTTGAAATTTCAAATAATATGTTTGCGATGCAACTCCATGCATTTCTGATTCCAATCTTTATTTCTTGAGTATCACAAAGAAATTCTATACAATTATAACGGCCGAAATTGTAACTGTCTCTTAACAAAACTTCGATGTTGTAGTAACGAAGATTACAAAAGCAGGTAATTTTATAGCAGACTTGGGTATCTTTATGAGGTTATAAAAAACTGTATTTACAGCTATTTCAGATATAGAACGAAGATAAATCTGTTATTTAATAAATAGGCCAAAATAATGTTGTCCAAAATTTATATAATTAGGCTTTCGGCGGCGAGTTTTGGGATAATTTATTGTTTTATAAACAACGCACATAATGGTTATAAAGTGTGACTCGCAGTATCGTTACGGCTAAAATTATAGATTGAACCTGTCAATCAGCACAAAAAGCTTAGAATACTGCTTCACTAAGAATGAGTGAAAAAGCATTACACTGCTGGTTCGGAGAAATATTAAAAGAGATTATCATAAAATAATGGTATTTTAAACAGGAAAACGAGCATTATGTTTAAAAATCAATATTTTTGTGGATTGAGGAAATGTGGTCTTCATGTTTTTTCTAAGCACCACTTTCCTCACGGAAGCTCGCACTTATATTAAAACAAGCGCTTTCACAAACTTTTTTAAAGAAATATAAACTTTATTCCAAAGTTTTTAAGATATAATTTGATTTGTACTTGACGTTCAAAACAAGCTTACATATTTAACTCGTTACTTATATTTAGCCCTAATTTCATCGCAACTAATGGTGGAAGGTATTTATTTTATTTATTTATTTTGTTAAAGTACTTAACTTTCCATCTTATTTAATTTATTTAATCATTTTCATGTACATAAACTATTTTCAAATAAACCTATCTAAAGTTATAAATATTAAGTAATGAACATACACAATTGATTTAACCCAAAAACGAAATTGAATTCAAATAGTAATCTCTGTGGTTTCTTTATACATTCTATTATCTTTATACAATAAGTGGTTGCATTGTCAAGTTCATGATGTAAGGGTTGGTAGTAAAACCAATCAAAATTTACATAACCCAAATTTATTTGTCATTGTTTCTAATGTCTAAATGGGACTAAATATATGACATACGGCGTCAGGAATCGTAAAGTAATTTAATAGACCTTACATTCACGAATTACTGAAATATCGATTGATTGACTCTTGTAACCACACTAATATTTATTTGAATTCTTCAAGACTAGTATTATTTTTGTCTAAAATTTTTAAAATTAACGAGTATAATAAAATAGTTTATAACGTGTGTAACGTGGGCATTACGAGCAAAGCATCATGATAACTTCAGCTCGACTCAATGCGCGATGCAAATGGTATTTAATACGAATGTCAATAATGTTTTTGTACAAAAAATGAAATGTCACGAGAAAACGAATTTACTTAAAGAGTGCCGGTGGTTGGATAAACGAGAGACAATTAACGATAGTGGAGACAATTAACAGGGTTCGTTTACTGTTACAGTAATTACGGGAAATATCATAAACATCTCAGCTTAAGGGTACTGTTTTAAGTTCCAAGGGGTATTCGCTATGCCTCTGCTGAATGATGTCTTCCTGCCACAAGTATTTTTAGTTTATCTAAATACTTATCATTCTGTTTATCCATTATCATATGGTAAAATTATAATTACTTCAGATTTGTATGTTATAATTTGTTATAATAATATCATAATTATTGCCAACATCAGAAAGCTGTAAGTGTTTTAGGAATGTTTAGCTTTATTATTACGTGGTTTTAGTGATCCTTTTGACAAATCTATGTGAATGTATAATATTCACAGGTTTATGTTTGTAAGTATAAGTACAGGCAATTTGTTTGAAAAAAAAGAGTGAAAAATACATACCTACAGCGTATATTTGTCAATATAATAATGCATTACATTTCTTATAAATAATTACGCAAATCCGTGTCAGTGTAATTATTTATACACATATTTGGATGTAATTGGTACTCGTTTGTTTTATTTCACGCGTTTCTTCTGTATTGTTTGTAGTAAGTAAAAATGTCGCTGGCTTTTGGCCTTCCTAGAATTCTGTCTCCTTAACACTTATTATGATCTATACTGGTTGCAAAATACTTCGCAGAAAACTTTTTTTTTATTTCGTATGTTATAATGGAATTATCGAAACAAAATAATATATACGTAATAATGAAATACTATCGAATTATAACTACGAATTATAATACAATTTCAGCTATGACCATTTATTTAATATACAGTCAAATATATTTTTTATTATATTTCAGTACTTCAATATAATTTTTATTATATTTCAGTAACTTACTTACTTAAAAAAGCTGAATTGAAATCCTTGAATTTTGTATTTATTGGTTTTATGATTCAAGTGGTTATAATGAATTTTCCTGCGTGTAATTCACGATATTGAAATCCATGCTAAATTCACGCTAATTCGTCTTTTTTCATAAATAAGTTTATTTCTAATAGGTTAAGTTCTTTTTGTGTGATGCAACAATTAATAGATAAATATCTATACAGATAAAAGCTCCAAATAATTTAGTGTTTCGCCTTATTATCGATAAAATTAGGATTTCAATAAAAGACGGCATGAATATCTTCAATAAGATATCCAATGTACATAATCTTGTTTTTTATAGTTTAATATAAAATACTTTTTTGCCTAGTTATGATCGGTGTCACGTGGAATCTTCAAAACAACTTGACGAAGATGAGACGAACAAAATGAATGAGTCAGTTCGCGTGTGTCGTAGCAATGTCGGCGCTGCGCGGCGCATTGCTGAATAACAATAATCGTGAATGAATTGTAATGGCGGCTGGTTTAATTGATTCGGCGACCCGCCGGACCTGTCCTCATTATAGTGCCGTGTAAATTAAGATATCGATATCGATACTTCTTAATTTGTTTTTAACATCACCGATAATCGAAAATTATGCTAAGTATCGAATATTACGCCGAAACCGATAACAATGACATTTATTGTTTTAAAGCGCGTAAATATAGGGATTTTTTTTTGTAGATTAACTTGTAATATGTCGATATTTTTTTGCACATACAAATCAATGTATTAAATAAAAAACAGACAACTTTGCAGATACCAATTTTTAAATAGTTTTTAACACTTATAGCGAACTACCTTAAATTATAATAAATTACTTAAAAAATAACTTACACTTAAACTAAAGTAATTGGCGATAACATAAAAATCATCACAGTAAAGTATGATGTTCCAGCACTAGTATTCGTTCGCATGTTCTGTTCAACCATTATCATTCTAATTCATTGTATCGTACTCCAAACCAGTATACTTATAAGAAATGGTTGGCAATTTCGTCGACAGTATTAGTCATTGTATTGGGGACAATTTTGCACAGTTCAAACAAGGTCAACTTTATTGACATTAGCACTCCATCCTTGACACCCAATCGGAAGTGGTATCAATTGAAGGCGCATCTCTGCATAATAGTTTAACTTGCTTTATCCGAGACAATTGCATCATCGAATGATGCGTCGAGTCATCGGCCGACCACTTACCAAGCGGATGTTGTTAACCGTGCCTTGATTAGCCGAGACGACGTTAAACGGCAGTCCGGGCAAGTTCAAACAATTAACTGTATAGAAGTGTCCGACTCTAATGAATGATACAGACTTGCTCCATTTCATTATACAAACACCGTGACAAGACGCGGCTTACAAATTGAGATTAATTCCAGACGCTAGGTACTGCTATTGCCTTATTTTGGTTTAAAAACGTCTTATGATGACTTATGGTTGCATTGCTAAATTGGGTCTTATATGCTATTGTATAAGTTCATTTTGTAGTGCAACGTTAACTGAATTGTAAGTAATAATTTAGAGAAGCTAGTCATAGAGGTCTATAATAGCGTGTATAGTGAAACGAAACGTTTTATCTTTTGCTCTTCAATGTCCTGCAGCTATTTATATCGCTAGTTCTCTTTTGTGGCCCTTATTTTAGCAACACTTTGTCAACGTTTTAGGAAATTATTTTCTTTGTGACAGTCACGTATTGTGAGCGCAAAAGTATAAAGGGTCTCTTGATACAATGCGCCGCAACAAACGTGATTGGATCGTTGATTTTGGAAGTACATAAACATTGCGTAAGATATTATCTCACTGTCATTACTTGTCCCGAAGGATTGTTCGTCTTACAAATGTTAATTTCTACGTTATCCAGAAACGTTCAATAAAGCCAGGGTAAAGTTTGTTCTTGATATTATGCTGTGTACTGTCTTTGGGACATTCTTCAGTATTCCAATCAATTTCTATGCCACTCCAAGTATTGTAGACTTGTAGAGTTTAAGCTTATCTTGTATCAAATGTTTACAAAAAAATAAGATTTCGTTACCGATAATACATATTGATATAAGTCATCGAGAATGTTTTGCTAAACAAGTTACATACTGACATTGGGTATTGTGTTAGATACACATATGTATGTTACTTTCCAATATGAATAAAATTTGCAAATTTACTCGAAATTGTAATAATGTATCGATCATTGCAGTCACCAATTTCTTTAATTTACTCGACTAAAAGTATTTAATAAATAAAGTGGAAATTTATCTCTCTGTCTCCTGGAACACCACTATCTCTTGGAATATCATCTCTCATTTGGAACTCTTAAAACTGGAATAATTTTGGCGAAAGTACCAACTATGCATAAACTAGAGGGAGCGTCATTTGTTAGTATTTTTTGGTTTCTCTCGTGTAATAAAATATATTGTCACCTAAGATATATCCATGTTAACGCAATAAAAATGTTCTTTATAATCGTATTGACGCGTTATATATGATTCAAGCATAATTGTACAATTTGTCGCTAGATCACACGCGTAGAATAAGCACTTCAGTGTCGACAACTCGGCGCTTGCCCGATGTTAAACCCGTATCAGACGGAGACGCTAAAATATTTCAATTTTAGATAAAATATTGTAATAACTTTAATTATCTCATTATATTCTCTCATATAATATAATCCTTCATATAATTATTATTTATCTCATGTACAAATATTAAATCTTGTCCTATACTTTTCAAAATATATACAGATAATCGTAGTGTTTATTTAGTTTTATTGAAAAAAAATCTTTAAAAACAGGCACGTTGAAGGTTTGTTTAGATAAGTGGTATTTCAATTTATCTAAACACGAGCTCGTTTATGGCTTATAAAAATGGTATTTCGGGGCATAATTATAAAAATATGCTAAATGGTAGACTTCCCACACACATTTGAAAATTTTACGGAAAAGTAACATTTTCTTTGCGTTGTTTTCTTCACATAACGTAAAAAAAAGGATGCATGCGTATCAGCATTCGAACTCCAGACCAGACCCGATTTTTTAGCACAAAGGTATCACTGATTTTCTAGCACATACTGTTGTTTATATAAATCAGTCTAATTATTAGGTTGATGGTCTAGTGCTAAGTCAGATGATTCACTTATTAAAAAGCAATAAATATTGTCTATGGACAATTGCAATACTAGAGGAATCGCCAATTCATCATAGGTTTTGCAAATGAGCTCTTTTTACACCAATTTTGTAGGTCTCCATATAATGGCATTCAGTTAATACTTCTGGTCCCATATCTTGGACGTATATACGTAGTAAGAATGAAAAAGCACACTGACTTACGGCCATACATCGTGTGTGTCGGCTCTTATTCCTTATTGATTGTGCCCAGATCGGTATTACGCCCACACTTGGTCAATATTTATTTAAGATAGCGACACCCGATCGACTGCGAGGAAGTGTTACTTAGAAATAAATTTGTATTGATAACACGTCTTTACTTTTGATTACTCGTTACGTAAATATGTTAGACATTCATAAATTCATGCGAACGCGTTGTCGTATTTCAAGATGATGATGATTTGTATTATTTTGTACCTGTTTTTTACATAAAGTGATTTTGATATTTTACTGTTGTGGTGTGTCGTGTTAATTTATGCTTTATAGCAGAAATTTTGAAAGGTTACCTTATCATTCTTAATTTGACATTCAACTTACTTAGTTCATATTTCGTACAAGTATAACCTGTACGTTTTGATACGGGAGGTACCACCGCTGCACCTATTTATAGCAAGAGGCCAATATATCATATCTGTGAAAAAATGTGATTGTTGCTTTATTTCGCGTAAAAAATAGTAACTCTTCTGCTTAGTTATCGATTTTTGGTGTTTAATTGTTATTTAGTTACATAAAAAAACATATCTGTAATAGAAGTCTATTTATACACCACAATACATTGATTGTTTGCAATGAGCAATGTAATTCCAAATAGCCGTGCTCAGCTAAAATGCATTCCACGATTGCCCAGTGCTTCATAGATTTGTAATTTAAACCCTCAATTGTGGTCCTTATTTGAAATTATAAAATTCTAGATCGTCCATTCATCACACGTCGGGGGTATCGGTTTCATTTCGACAGGAGAAGGTGACGGCCTTGTAAAATGAAATAGTGGAGTCGATTCAATGTTTGTCTTTTTGGTGGAATATAAAATTGGCAATTGTTTCCACTTCTTCGAACGCGAGGGACGTCAAAGATATTGGCAGGAGCGGCTATCGTTTGTATCTATCGCGTGTGCTTTCAACCTCTTAAAAAGTGGTTTTTAAATTAAACTTCAATTATGTTTGTCCACCGACTTTACGGCTATTAATAGCTCCTTGATAATGTCGAATCATAAAAACGCATTGTCGAACCTACATAGGATAAGAATTAATAAGTTAGTTTTGATCTTCCACGTTTGTCGTCCCGTTTTAAATCTAAATATAATCTATCGAATTTCATATTAGAAAGATATAGTCACCATCTTTAGTGGTGAATAGTAAACATATGAACAAAGCCTACACGATCTCCTTAATATCCTTAAGGATTCAATTCCTAACATGTACTCGGTCAGTCTGAATTACTATGACCTGAAATTTTATTATTATTAGCTCATACCCATATTTCTTGTGTTGATATCGACTTTTGTTAATGTGGATGATAAGAAAAGCAGTTGATGGTGATTCGGGTTTAAAGTCCGTAAAATTGTAAAATAATTAAACCGAATATAACGATCCTAATTTTTTAAGTCCGCTAAAATTATCACCTCGATCAAGTTTAGTAATTGCCTTGCACGAGGGTGCTGTTAACGTTGCAGGTAATTATTGCTCGTTAATTGTTTTAGTGCATTGCATTTGTCACTGAATTTGTAAAGAATATAACGTTGGAGAATACTTTGTGTTTTAACCAAACACCGACTCCCAATAACTTACATTTAAATGAATAAGTGTCAAAGTTGCAAGTCATTGGTTTTTTGCTAGCACCTTCACATGTCACGCGACAAAATTCATTCATTGACAATTTATATCGCATAAAGAAGAAAAAATCTAAAACAAAAACGACAGCTACGCCAAAGTTTACTTATGCGATACGAAATAGAGTTTAATTTTGTATTGTGACGATTCAGAGTCGAAACTGTAGCAATGAAATATGCGGCGAATACAACGTTTCTAGGCACTTCTGCCCTTGTTGATCGAAACAATAATGGGGAATAAATGGTCAACTTGCGCCACAATGGCGTAGAAAGATAAAGGGAGAATTACACGGAAATTTCTGGGCGTGATCTTTTGTCAACGGCCCTTCACTAGATAATAATTTGCACTTCGAGTGTGTTGCCTATTGTATTCGGTCATTATAAATAAACATTACAATGGCGATAACAGATGTGAGAAGCGATGGCCACGCGCTGCCGCCACAAGTCATTGAAAGTAAAGGCCAGTAAATTTTGTTTAACAGCTGATTTTAAGCTAATTATATTTTTGCCTCTAAATACTATTGTAAATTCTAAATTATTATTTAATTGAAATTAGCATTAGATAAGTGTAAGAAATATTCTTGGTGCTATTTATGTGTCGGGGATAAAAAGGTGTATTTTATAAATAAGTTGTAATTTCTTTGCTGGTATTTTTATATCTGGTTGATTACGATTTTAACCGGTAACCAATGAAAGTGGTTTTCAAGTACATATACCACAAAATAAAAAAAATCTAACTCATACTTCTGAAGTTCGGGTGGAGGAAATACAATTTATATGGCTGTAGAAGTGAAATATATACTCAAATAAGAAAGTAATTTAAAACCTTATTGAACTGAATTCTTAAAGCCTTTTAAACGATATATCATATGCGTATTTGCATTGGATTTTGTTCATACCTCAGTGATATGAACGCAGTGAAAATCAGAAGAAATTAATTTAAATTATAGAAATCATTACCATATATTATCAAATTTTCTATATATTCGATTAAAATTACTCTGTCCTATGGATAGGTGGACGAAAGGACATGACGGACCTTTTTAGTGCTTTTATTGCAGAACACAGAAAAATTTAAAGTTTCGATTAGAATCGCTACAGTATGAAAAATAGTAACAGTCCAAGCCACTTTGTTGCATGTTCAACTTGACAAAGGATATTGTGCCATAACAAATTCTTTCCGGTCCGATGAACGGAAAATGCTCCTAATTCATGCACGGAGGAAGTAACACTGCCATAATAGCAGTAAAAACATCAAAGCATAATAAAATATTTATAGCATTGTGGTTTCCAAAAATTACCTTACGAAATTGGATTGTACAGATTTTTTGCTCATTTTTTGTATATTCTACTACTTATTTAACAGCAATGCTTATGCAGCCAAAATAAAAGTATTTAGTATCTATTTTACAAATAATCAAGCAATTTCAATACGTTACTTATTAATATTACATACCTACTTACGTCCAGAACACAATATTGGTGGCTGCTTCTAGTTCATTCAATACCTTTGATACATGCTCATAATATTTTCTAATCTGATAGAACCGCTCTATTGAAATTATAACTTTATTTCAAGCGCGGGTAAATAAAAAAACAATAAAAGGCCCGAACTCGATAACAACGCATACATTTGCCGGCTCCGAAATGAAGATGCTTCTTCATTAAACTCGGCCAATCATCGGTTGCTTTACTGGCTTGTTGTTATTAATTTATAGAAAGTCATCGCGGCTCCATTAGGCGAGATAACCATATTGATCTCCCGACCGATATTTAGAGCTGGGGACGACTACCTTATTGTGTGATTGCCTAATGATCACGTGCTCCTTGTTAGCGATCATCAGACGCCATTATAACGATTGATTTTCTGTTACGGCCGCCGTCCCTCGTTAGATTTATAGCTTTCACAGCTTCTTATAGTGCAATTATGACCACAATTGACTGCGTTCCCCGTGCACTAGGTTTATCTAGTTAGCAGTGTAAAAAACAGAGGCGGCGTTTCATAAAGACACATCTCACATCTATATAAATTTATTTCACGTCGATGATATATGCAAGCTATAAACACGGAGTCGATAGAGTAGCCTACAAAATCGGAAGTTACTCATTAATGTCACTCGGCATCCTTACTCGTATTTGGTTTAGTTTTATCTCTTGAATCTTTATTATCAGAAAAGAAATCTCTCGAATTAATTCTTTTACACCTCATTAATGTCTTATAAGATTCATTTACAATAGAAATGAAAATTCATTTCGTCCCTGCACGAGCTTTCAGATTTTAGGTATTTCATCTCATCCAATTAACATCAGATGTAACGTACTATTTTATCGAGTTTTTAGTGGGTTTCCACAAAATAAATGTGAGCAACTATTAGTTCGTCCGTTTTGTGTTAAAGGCAGACGCGTCGTATATTTTAGTCGTAGTTTGGACGGAGTAACATTTTATCCGCTCACAGAAACGTTTTAATTAAGTTTTAAATGTTGACCGAATAAAATATTACATCGTATCTTTTTAACTTGGAAATTTGGGCATCGCATATTAATTTGAAAATTTTGGAGATACCGTTTTAATACGAATGCAGAATAAGTATGTTCGACTTCAGCACGCAAGATCCGTAACTCAAGAGCGCGTAGGCTACGCGTATCGTAAAATTAAAATCACATAGTTTTTGTATTACATAGCTGTGGTAATGAATTCAAAGTGCATTAATTTTTTATATGAGATTTCATTTTGCATGTCGATAAGTGATTGCTTATAGCTCGAATAAAATTTAACGAGACTATTAACAAATCAATGACGAGGTTCCAATTAAGTAGCTAGGGTTATTATGCTCGGCAGTTTGCAGTTCTCGCTCCAGAGATGATTATCACAAAATGAAATCTTGAACGTGGTAAACCGCTGTACTGCCTACTACTTTTATATACACATGATTTGAGGTTGAATATAAATACATATATAATCAGGAACTTGTATAGCAATCTTTATTTACGTTATTAGGAATACCTAACTTCTCTTAAAAACATCTTAAAATAATCTTTAGCAATTCAGAAGTAATTTACAAATCAATGACGAAGATAACAACAATCTGTCGGTGAGAAGAGAGCTAATTCATAGCTTGCAGAAAATTGCAATCAATATTCAACGTGAAAATGCGACCGGGGCTCATTGCACTACGCCATATGAGCCTGGACTGCTTTTAGATTGTTTAGGTTAGGCTCATATTATAATTAGTTTAAAAGTATTCAATGTTATATATAAGTTACACATTTATGTAAATTAAAAAATAATGCAAATGAAAAAAGACACCAAAGTTGGAGAATATTAATATGTTACTTGTGCTCAAAATACATAATAAATTCAAAAGTATGGTATTCCCAGTAAACAGACCATTAAAAACATAAAACAAAACAATAGATCCGTGCAGATGCTTATAGCTTGTTCGTTAAAACAATGGGTAATTATATAGATATCATGTAATACACAATGGGTGAAATTATTGTAATTGTACTTTTTATTTTTCTGTTATATTTAGTCCTTATATTTGTACTTCATAAAACCTTATTGCCTTATCTTTATGCTTACAGTCGGATCTGTGTAAATGTCAATTGCCCATGTCTGTTTCATTGCTTTTTTAATTTAGGAATGGATACCCATTAAAACCATTAACATTGGGTTGTCGGTATTAAGAACGGAGTGAGACGTTATCATTTACCTTACTGCTGTATAAACATCTAGAATTATAGCTTAATAAATATTATCGTGTAAGGAAACAATTACGAATATACATTTTTATAAACATTACGAGAACAATGATTATTATGTAAAAGTTGTAACGAGCTTTTTATTTTTAAAATATACCTAAATCTTGTGTTAAATTACTGCCGTATACAGGCAGTCCTTAAGTCCTATTGCTGGTTAAGACTATCTCCCGATAACTGGAGGAGCCCTTTTGTACCACGCTGTTGCAATGTGTATTGGCGGAAAAACGGGTGAGCGTCTAAACCGTGTCTAATGTTTGTAAATCACTCATAAAATCTCCGCTAAGGTTTATCGTCTATATTTTATTTATAAGCGTCAGTGCTTACAATGTTTTCTGACGCACGCTAATGAAAATTTGAAATGAAAGCGATCACCTATCCAACTCTTGACCGCACCTGACGAAGTAAGTTGTTTGATTTTATGATCTACACAAGCCTATGGGCGCTTCATAGGTATTTACTTTATTTAAATAGCTACTACCTAGTTAATCTGTATATTGCTCTTCTGGTTTAAATTAACTTAAATGCGATTAACGTTGTATTTTATGACACATAATGAGGTAGAGTCAACGAGAGGCAAACGAAGTAGCAAGATTTTCTATTTGGAAATCAAGCTCACAATATGAAAATGAGGTTTTTTACGATTGTTTCTTCGGTTGCGACATAAATTTAACATATGTTGAATATATAGTATACGTTTATTAGAACAAGCTTTCGCGTGCGGAATATATGTTCCTCAGTTTAAGTTTAGTTTTTTAATATAAATTAGCCTAGAGAAAATGCAGGCGGGTCACATGTTAGACAGTAGTTTCGTCCACCACAGTAGTTGCACAGGAAATATACAAGCACAGAATACATAAATGGACCCTCAAGTGGACTGCAGACCACTTGTGTGCTGTGTATATGCCAAAAAATCGTTTGAATTATAGTCCATTTGAGCAAAGCAAGGGTATTTTTCCAGTTAAGTTTCTTATATAATTCCACATTACTGTGCTTGACATCGTATTTAATTTTCTGGTTTAATGGTCTTTGATAATCCTAATAGCCTGATTGGCGTTATAAAGTCCGGAGGGCAAAGCCCTAGAAACGCTCAGTGGGCAAGTTCTTAATTTATATAAAATATTTTTTACATGTTGTTTGTCCGCTGCTTAAAAATAATTTTGTATAATTTGCATTTACGAAATACGTTAATTATATCTGTAGCATTGATAGTCAGTGGTGCGATTTTGGTTAGCAGTGATAATGTACTAGCAGACTGACTGCAATCTTTTAATTACCTTCTGAAAAAAGATAAATCTCGTCCTGTTTCAACTACAGTAATACCCCGAACTTACGCGATAGGTGGAACTGAGAGCTAATCGCGTAAGTCGAATTCGCGTAAGTCGGGGTACGATTAAATGATTTTAAATTATGGCCTAAATAATAATAAAAAAAAAAAAAAAAATTATACAATACAAAATTGGAAACACTATTTTTATTCCCTGTTATATAGAAAAAATGCGCTCTTTGTTAGTCTTTGTTTTTTTAATTTATAAGTCAAGTTTTCAACCTCCGTTTGATCTTGTGATTGAACTGGGTCTAAAGACTAATTGTTCATTGTCTTACCCTCCGACGAAACTTACCAAAAAAACATAAACATAAAAAAATCGACGACATTTGAAAATCGCGTAACTCCGGATTCGTGTAAATAGGGGTAGCGTAAGCCGAGGTATTACTGTACTATAGTACTCACGCGATACATATACAGAAGGAAGATTAAAATTACATATGCTATACTTTAAATGTGATAGGAAATCTTTAACACACATATTTTCGCCTTTTAAGAGCATAGCGCTGACTGCTTATTAGAAATAACGGCCTTTTATATTTTGTTAAAATAACCATAAGTATAAAAAATATATTTTTTATTATCTTACCAAAGAAGTTTTCATGGACGTTATATCTGAGTCTCCATTTATATGTTTTAATTTTATTTTACAGGATTTCGAGAAAAGTCATGGGCTACAAGCAGTCTTAAAAGTGTAAGTGGAAATTAATTGAATTAGTTTAATAGCAGCTTAATAGTTGATATCAAAAGTGAGCCGCCACTAAACGGTGGCGATGCTTTGAAATTATCCGATAGGCTTCAATGCACTTTATCATTTGAATGTATAATTAATTTTTTAAGAAGAAAATCAACCGTGGGTACCATAAATGTGAAAACAACATTAAGTTTGATTTATTGCGTTTTAAATTACAGTAGTTACGAAAATTCGATAATATTCTGAATTAAATAGCAAAATTATTAGACATATGTATATATAAAAATAATCGACTGACCGATTGATTATTATACTTGTAACCGCTAGATCTACATGCACGAAATTTTGCACACAGATAGCACATATAACCGCAAATGAGTCCTGAGAATGCCTTCTCTGAGAATACCATCACAAAAAAGTGAACAAATAGGAGATAAAAGTTTGTATGAAAAATTTTATTTTAAAGTTACAATTTAAAAAAATAATTTATTTTTTTAGAATCCTAGGTGATCTATAAATGGAATCAAATATCAGCCTCCACGTTTGTATTTATTTTTAGTTTTGAACGGCAGAAATCGATTTTGCAAGCCATCTGGCATAAAATAGAAATACCTTGCTATAGCTTCCCCACCTCTCTACGAACCTCTCCAACCGAAACACAAGATTACTGTACGGCGGATTATGAGGGCGGAGGTGGTACCACCCACCCATCAACTGCTGTACTACCACCGTACAAATACGAATGAAACTGCACGTAAAAGCTATTTATGTTTAAAATAATGTTACGCTAAGATGATAATTTATTTCCTACACATACTCTGTCCAAATAATAAATGAATTTTCCAGAGATACCTGTCTTAAATTAAGCTATACAGCGTCAAAGGAGCAGAACGAAATAAAGCACCTATAAATATTTCATTAAAAGGAATTTACAAAAGTGGGAATTTATGATCGTAAATTTAATTTTTCGCGGTATTTAATGTAAGGTTTAATAACGCATTTATGGACTTTTAAAAATGGAGCGGCTTATCAAAGCGATACACCTGTACCCCCCGCTAAACAAATATAAAAATGCCGTTTAATATTAACATAAATATTGATAGCGCCATTTTAACTCATAATTAAAATCTAAGGGTGACCATGAAGGGAACGTACATAGTTAATAAATGAAATCGGTGGTTAAGATGAAGAAGAAGAAGGTGGCTAAGAAAGCTTTTGATAAACCAAAATGTGTCTTTAGGTTGGAAAGATATTAAGCAATTAATATGAAATTTTAGCGACATAGGAACTTATACTTGGTTATCAATATGTAATAAGTATTAGTAATATTTCATGTTTTAAGTAGATACTTGTTATATTACATGTTTTCTTAATAAAATAACAAAAAGTACAGTTCTACATACTAGGATTCCTTGTTTTGTGCGTGAAATGTAACATGCATAGACGAGTAAATATTGAGACCCATCACAGCAATTAAATACATCGTTCAAATAACTGCCTCACTGGAAATTGAACCCGGGACCTATACGTGTCAGGCCGATATGGTTACCGCAGCGCCAAGTTACTCGTCATCATATTTTGGTTTTTCTTTAAAATCGAAAAATGTGTTCCATGTCCTACTGCAGCTGGGCACGTTCTTATCTGCTCACAACTGGTTTTAATATATCTTATTCTAAATCACTTATATTTTACTAAATTATTTTAAATTATCCCATTCAGGATTCAAATAATATGAACCATCTACCAATATTGAAGCTTGCGTCAATTTTGACGATGCGCAACGTTAAACGATTTCACAGACCGTGCCAAAGATTCGCCCACAAATTAATCACCCCGCCTCTTTTTATAACCTGTTTGTTTAAATAGATGTATTTGTTCTACGAGCTTTTGTGTTTGACCGCTGATTAAGATTTTATTCATAAGGTTATTAAAAAATCTATAAATTTTCTAACATTTTTTTGGCATTTAGGCTGTTGGTTTATATTTTTAGCAATATATTAAGTGACGTTTAAGTTCTTTGAAGTTACGAAGTAACTTTGTACCTGACCATATAATGCAACTTTGCTCACGCATATCAGAGGACAGTTTTCCCATTTAAACGCAAAAACAACAAATATTTTTCTCTTAATGAAAACTCTTCCAACGGTTCAATCAATTGAATATATTTTGCCGGTATTGTAGAGATATTTATATAATGCGGTATCTGCATTTCGTATGTTTGAATACATTTTGAACAGTAGTATTTTGCTAATATGATTCCCATTTTCTTGAGATATTATGAAAGTCGCATATTGATTATTGAATAAACACATCTGTCTATGATTTGCATAATTTAATTACGTATTTTCAAAAATAGGTTTTATAGTCCTAGTTTAATAGAAGCATTTATAGGAAGCATTTCAGATGGAGCTTTCAGGTATGATTAATTTTAAATTTAGTCGTTATTGTCCATCCAATGTTTTGATTTTGTGGTAAGTGACTACTTTATAGGATATACCGCGTTTTATAGTGCAGCTGTTGACCACAGGAACAAAAAATGTCCAGATAGGATCAGGTCGAGTTACATTCAGCCACGGGCTTTGAATCAGCAAGCGAAAAAATTCCCAAAAAAACTGACAAGCTTCTGCCGCAATGTAAACAACTGTGGGACAAAATGCATTACTTGACTAAGCGTATGGATATAGTCTGTTTAAGGAAGGCAACATTTGCAAACAAAAAGATAACGTAAACCATTTCTAGACCATTTGAAATCGCTGATTATGACAATAGTAAGTCTCTTCTTGACGCTAAAACCATTATTTTATAGTGTGCTCTATATAATGTAGTAACTTTTATTTATTAGGATGATCTGATACCTTACACTCGTAAAATTTTGTCATAAATTTATGTGGTTCATGATTGTCTTACTCATTAGGCGAGCATTTTAATCTTTAAGAGTTGCAATGCACCTGTAGTCAACCTTGAGTACAATGCCTGTTACTTATGTCCGTGGGTGGCAGTGATCATTCATCTTAAGGATACTTTGCTTATTTGCTGCCCCTATGTCAGAAAGATTTTGTATGTATTTTATTAATAATAAAGCTCTTTAAGGAATTACTTTTTTCGGTGTATATGTTAATTGATTTTAACGGTTTTCTATGTTCTTTCATAGATTCTAATATATCGGAGGTATAAAGTATACACCTAGTCGTCTTGAGAAATAATACGAATCTAATTTCGCCACCGCATTCGACCCGCGAACAATGTGCGTTTCTCCTCGCCTTTTAAACTTCAATAGATTTGTATTTAGCTGATATTTTTTTTACTAGCCAAGCATTCACTGTTCTCTTATTTGCCTTTTGTCATGTTGTGGGCACGACAAAGCCACAAACATACCCTGCGGAGCGACCGTAAGATTTTTTGCTGAAATTTCGTATTTTATTTCCTTTATTAACGACCATACGCAGAATTCGTACATCTCGGTGCATGAAAAAACTTCATAGAAGATGCACTTTGATATATCGTCTTATGGCCAGTATCTATTTGTTGAGGTAAAACTGCGGTAAAAAAATTGACACTGGTCAGCCATCAAATGTAAGGTACTTTGTGATCGAGGAATTTATCGATCAGTATTATTTTTATTGCGAGTTATTATGAAACATATGAGGATTTTTATACATTTCGACACAACTCACCCAATAAGATTATATATGAAAATAATTTCGTAAAAAATATATATTGGTATTTGCGGTATGGCCAAAGATTTAAATAAAAGCTGTTTTAATGTAGATGTTTTAAGTAAATTAAAACTCCATAAAAGTCCTGAGAACATTCCGGCAACAACCACAATTGTTCTTGAATGCGGCTAATTTTTGTATAGCCATTCATAATTTAGGCTAGGCATTCCAGCGTGCTACTGTTCTTTAATCTGAAAATAGGGATAATTTCATTCAGTAAGGCTTGCATGGTGCCTTTTTAGCCACACGTTGATTGCAGGGGCGTGCACAAAACGTACCGGAACACGTGCAAGTTCGCACAATGCGAGTTTGCATTTCCGCCCGCCATGCACTTCCTTTTACTCCGATTTTACTTTTTATTGAACGCTTTAAAATCTGGACGCCTTTGTGAGAACTCATTGTGTGCAGGACATTCAGTCACAACGCATCGTAGGTTTCGATTTCGTTAATGATATCGGAACATTTTTATCGAGGTTGAAATCGAAAGGGCAGGAAATGTT
Source organism: Phocides pigmalion okeechobee (assembly GCA_018251015.1). Lineage (NCBI taxonomy): Eukaryota > Metazoa > Arthropoda > Insecta > Lepidoptera > Hesperiidae > Phocides > Phocides pigmalion. Next base: position 19,741 of record DWON01001923.1, read on the forward strand.
CAGTGAAACTGCGTAGAATACACGTCATAAGCAAACCGAGTACATCCGACGCCACTCGAAAATTCCGTTAACACTCTGACTTTGATGCACGACATCGAAAATGTATTTAACCCTAACTTAACACCACTAATCTCTTTGACCACCGTCACAAGTCAAGATAAGGAAATCCGAACCACCAAGAGAGCCTTTTCGTGCTAAATTTATTTGCACTTCAATCTACATCTCGGGATTTGAAACAAAAAGTCAAACACCATTATTCTTAACGAGAAACAATGCCGGGCAAAAAATACAAGTAAGTAGATCAGTAAGTAGATACAAAGAATGTTTGGGCACGGGATGACAAATAGTTTTTGTTGCGAATAGTAATGTTTATTTGGTGATCTACAAAAAGGTTCGTTATATGGTCAGATACAAGGATCAAGTTTGTATAGCAATTTGGGTGTCGAAAGTGATATGTTAAGTTTTTATTGTGGTCAAGGCTTGATTATTTTTATCTCGAACGTATCTCTAATGGCGTCAAAACTCATGTCCGGCGCGCTGCGTGGTACAGGAAGGTGTGATTGCAGGCGGTCGTTGCCACACAGGGTGACATCTTACTTTTCCTCAAATAAAGCAATAAGGGTTGATATTAATTTGACAAATTGTCATTCCGCACAGTAAGTCTCACGCGGGAGGTCTCGCTAATTCCAAGTATTCAGTAGCTATAAATATTAAACAGGCTCCATATATTTTAATCCTATTACCCGCATAATAATACGTTATATTGCCGTGTGAATTAATTATTCCTTATTAAAATAAAACTTTATTAAAGCCTATCTATCTATAATTCGTATCGTGTTACTCGTTGATGTCTTTTTGTAGTAATGTCAAGATATTTACAAAACGAAAACTGTTCAGAAATCATACGGAATTGTGGCTCGAAATATTTTTGTTTCGTTCCCGATTTCATATTGTATTGTGGTTTTATAATAACGGTTACGTGATGAACTGTAATCATTTTCGAACCCAATTTTTGTCATTTGAATTTTTAATTTTGGTTTTAAATTTATATGCATTATTTTTTTGCTTTTAGAATGTTTGCAAGCACATAAAAAATTGTATTATATAAAAATAAATAATTTTAAAACTTTAATTATTATACGACGTTATTCGACTGGACAAAAATAAAAAGCAATACTGTTATAAAATAAATATAGATATCGATTTATAAATGAAGAAAATAATTAACATTAAAATATTGTAATTTTCAGTATTACAGTGATATAAATTAAAAAGGTGAAAGCAATAAATAATATTTTAATTTATTTACTTAAAAAAATATTAATGAAACCTTTACTGTGCACAATAATGACATATTTCCATAGTTGATTTCTTTTTTAGCTTCAAACTAAAGTGGGAATTCGAAGTATAATGCAAATATATTTTATACCTTGTTAACTTGAAATAAAAATGCGAACATTTGTAACGTAAAGAAAATGTCCCGCTATTTAATACTGCATTTGATAGTCCGATGCAAAGATTGCATACGATATTGCGAATAACGCGTGACCGGTTCGTTAGCGACTCGTGATAAATATCAGCCCATAGATCTTTCAGTTTGGCGGTTGCAACGTATAATATTTATAATAAATATACTATGAATATAATTCAGTATTAATTATATAAATAAATATATATAATTATATGAATAAATCTGTATAAAAAGAAGACTAATTAACCAATGAGTTAACTCCGAAACCGTTGAACGTTTCGGAATTAACGCATATGTTGAACCTAGATTCAAGAAACTACGTAAATAGATCGTTTTCATAGCGTAAGTGAAAATAACGAAAGTATTTTTGAAAATTTCACAATAAAGGGAATAAAATACGGGTTGAAAGTTTGTGGGAATGTATTGTTATATCGACTGTTGTGTGAACATAGCCGCGGGCAAAAGCTTGAAGGAATGAAGGAAAGTATACTTTACATTATCATTGTTTGGAGTTTATTAAAAATAACATTTATTATATTAAATGATATCCTTTGTTCATATGTATTTCATATATTTTGGATCAATACAACTTTCTTAATATTCATTTACCACATATAGTTACAACGCTCCACTCATTAATATCTGTCAATCATCAATTCTATACATATTTTTTATTTATCTGAGAAGAGTAACAAACGAGCACGCAAACCACCTGATGTTAAGTAGTCGCAGCCCATAGACACCCACGTACAACCTCAAACACGATCGAAATCCTATCTGAGCTCGAACGTAGATGCGTTGTTATTCCTGACGACTAAGATGTTCGCCTCGCTTAAAAGTGTAGGCGACAACCGCACGTCTTCAACCGAAACACAAGTCATGCTTTACGGCGGATTATGAGGGCGGCGATGGTACCTCCCCGGTCGAACTACAGTTCTCCCACCGCTTGTATGAAGTAACCTCAAATAGGGAAAACTCCCATTATTTAATATATTCCAAGATAATTATTAAGAGTAATAAAAGTCACATAATTTATTTTAAAACAATAATAAAATCGTTATGAAACGATAGGTATTGCATAATATTAAGGAAAATTATTACAACAAATTTAAAATGGCATTACAATTGATTTTTTTTTTTTATTGTGATAGAGTAAGAAACGGGCATGCAGGCCACCTGATGTTAAGTGATCACTGCAGCCCATG
>DWON01001924.1:0-22414 GCA_018251015.1 Phocides pigmalion okeechobee
AAGGACATAGCGCGTAAATAATTTACGTAGTACGTCCAATGTAGCATATGTGATATATATCGTATGTGATACATTGGACGTAAGGAGATAAAAACTGTAACAACACGTTCATATATCATATGTGATTCATATATATTATTACAATTTTTGACCATTTCTATGGTAGGGACTTCAAATAATTGTACATAACGTCTAGAAATACAAAAACAAACTGAATTTATAAAATAAACGTGGGACGTAGGTATGTCAAAAAAATATTTTGTATGGGGACAGGGAACCTGTTAACATTAACATTATCTGTTACCCAAAAATGCATACTCTCTATGCGTCAAGTCATGATGTCATCTGACATCTACTATTCCTGTGGTATTCATAGATTTAGCTTTTGATATAAACTAGTAAAAAAAATACATTTTTCATCTTAAAGTTAACGTAGATCTAAATTACAGTTTTAATTATAAAATTAAACAGTAATATGGAGGATCCGGAACTGGAAAAAATTCGTCAGCAACGTCTTGCACAGCTACAATCTCAACATGGAGTGAGTATTTTTAGTTTGTGACTGTTAGGTTTTATCTAACCTTAAAGTATTAAATCAAAATTAAGTTGTCTATAATTCAAAATACATTTATTATTAAATTTAGATTAATATATGTGTTAATATATGTGACATAACGTTTAAGATAATGCAATTTCGCATTTGTTTTATTTTATTGTTTTAAAAAGAAAGTATCTTACGGTATGTTACTAATTTATGTAATTTATTGTTGTTTCAGGGCACAGGAGATCAAAATCAAGTTAAGGCCCAAGAAGAGCGCATGCATGCAATGGAGGAGGCAAAACATTCAATACTTGCCCAAGCACTTAGTCAAGATGCGAGAGCCAGATGTAAATAAACTATAATTGTCATACTATTTGCGCTAATAGGAGGCCAATAGAAGCTTTGATGGTTCACTGTTGGCTAGTGTATTGGTTACTAATGCTGATTCACTCATTGTGCCACTACAGAGTACAAAATCAATAGAACTATGGTCCAACATGGCTGTTTAGGCCGGTTGTTTAGTATAGTATGATAAAGTATCCAACATTAAGTGTGAAGAGAAGTTTGTGTATTAAGATTTTATTGACAATCATTGTTCTATAAAATATGAGAAATAAACAAAAATATCACAACAGACAAACAAATTTAATTATACACTTACATATATATAAATAAATGTACTAAAGCACATCTAGATCTATGTCTGGTAGAGGATGTATTAAAATATAACCATATTATTATCCTAACACTCTGATTGCAGGAAACAAAACTGCTTTTGTGTTTATACAAACTTATGTACATATGTGGACATCTTCATATAATATCAAACAGGACTGAAGTTGTATCTGTGATCATACATAGGTGCTCTGTTGATTAGCAACTCATGAGAATAAAGATAGTCAAGCCATTTGTAAATGTAATTGTATTCGAAAACTATATCTTTCTCACCTAAATGCGGAAGTTGCTAAATGATACATGATGAGAGTAACAGTGGTATCTTGTCATTTTAACTATAGTCGTAAAACCTGTCAAATTATAGTACATTCACAGGGTATTACATTACATTGACTAAAGTGGATGTCTAATTATTCTCTTTTTGTAATGTTTCATGTACGATTATTCCTGTTTTTTTTCTAACTATTTTTCAAGATATACATTCTATTTGTTGCAGTAAATACTATAAAACTCAGCAAACCAGAAAAGGGTGCAATGGTGGAAAACATGATCTGTAGAATGGTCCAGTTGGGTCAGTTGCGCTCAAAAATATCTGAACAAGAACTCATACAGCTGTTGGAAACTGTCAATCAACAGTTGCCAAAATCGTCGAGCACTGTCAAATTCGACCGAAGAAGAGCTGCACTAGATTCGGATGATGATGATTTCTAGCATTTACAAGAACTACTTTATAATGTTCATTAATTAGAAAGGCACTGACATTGATAACACTTTGTATTCTTAGTTCATTGCTTTTATAAAATATTATTTTACTGTGCTTTTAGTTTATAAAAGAAATTGATATCAGTGTTTTCAACACAAGACTGCTCTAAAATTATATTACTTACTTATTTTTTTGTTATATACTGGCACATTTGCTTAAAAACATTGTATATCTCAAAATGTTTTTGTAACACATTACAATATCTTTAATTTTAATTTAACTAATAAATTAAATTACTAATAAACATTTAGAATTTTCTACCTTGTGTTATGGGATTATTAGACTCCGAGTGCCTTCATAAAGGACCCCAAATTTTTATTCTTTAGGCGCTGTGCAAACATGGATACTTTCAGTTACCCACACAACACACCATCACAGGAAACTGTGTTCTGTATTGGCAATCAGATATAGTCGCTGGCTTCCTGTCACCGAGATGGCTCACCGCTAGAAACCATAGCTGTAGTTGCTGTGTCGGTACAATTGTAAGGAAATTTGTTAATGTTGCTTGTATCTTCAACTGATGACTTTTATTTTCTAGTTACCGACACCAAATACTTTTTGACCGTGATGAATATAGTGATAAGTGCAAGCAACAACACATATGTGCAGGGAGGTGAATAATTGAATGATTTCACACTGGTTCTATAGAAATCAAATATTCATCAGTAGCTTGTATCTGACACAAGACATAAAAGTGTCCACATTTGTGCTTTGCCTTAGAAGCTAGCACAATACCGTCTGGGCTTTTTCAGTTCTAGTAAGGAGATTCATTGTGGGTAGGTGGTAAAAAAAAAAGAACAAGTTGTTGGTCAAACATGCAAAAATCCATCTTATGCCTTTATATTTCATATTATTCTCTTTCACAACCTCAACCTATAAACTTATTGTCCGTTTGGACAATCAGAAATTTGTACACTAAGTAATTTCTTTCACACTGCTATAATGTTGAACAAATCTGTATCGATTAAGGGCGAACAAAAGTGCTGTCTTTACGTTGGCGCTACAAAACTGTGGGGGAACTTTACATCTGTGTATTCGTAGATGATATACAGAAGCTAAAAACTACACAATATTTCAGTGAACTGTCGATGCATTTTCAGTCTAGTGTGTGTGTGTTCTAGCTTAGTGTTACGCCGAGTCAGTTAATTAAAGCCGCAGTCAGTCGTAAGTGGGATCAAAGTATAGACCATGATCAGGGGGCACGTTAAATTGGTCTCAATAATTACATACATCTTTTTAAATAATAAATTCTAGTGTTATCTTTATCTGAACCATATCAGTTATAATTTAAAAGATACGAATAATAAATGTGTAGTGGTCAAAACGTAATAAACACATAGATGAATTATATGTTTTTACTTACGTATATCTACAGATTACATTTTAATTACAATCACATTTATATCATTAATTAAAATTATTTTTCTGAAGTAATTACATGAAGTGATTAGTAGTAGGACATAACTAGATAACAGAATATAGAGATCGTTATAAAAAAGCACATACATATTTGTAGATCATACACAGACGCTAAAAATACAATATTTAAGTAATTTGTTGACGTATCTTCAGTCTAATCAAGTAAGCTCCAGCTTAGGGCCGCCTCCCGCAATACTGATCCGATCATACATACATATATGTATATCCGCGCCGCAGTCAAAGCGTTAAAGCAATTTTGATGTTCTCGAAAGCACTATATGAAATAAAATGTTTTTTTGTTATGATAATTTTTTATTATGGATTTTGGATTTACATTTTAAAAACAATTACCCAATCCTTCTTAAAATAAAATTGGTATACCATTTTTGTTAAGTAATGCAATGACAATATACTACATTTAAATAAGGTGCATATGATATGCCAAGTACTAAGGTAAGTATGCGTATGATGAATTGAGACTTGCTCGAAAATCAGACAAATTTCTTAATGTAGACTTATACATATTACCTACTTTATCATAAATTATAACGAATAACCAAGAGCCTTATTACCTTTGCAACACATTTTTTTAAGTTTTGTAATCTAATATTTCCAACACGATTGAAATTCTCATGAAGCAAGCTTTCACAGACATAAAATTATTCGTTCTGAAAGTTATTATGCAAATCATGTAAATAAAGACGCTTCCTATGGTTTTAGAAGGCAGTCGTAAGGCACCAGGGAAACTTACGTAGGTAATTTTGAAACTTACCTTTCCAGTTTCAAATGAATTCCCACTACCAATACTACGTTGTACATTTCAACTCGTTATGGCAGGATTCGATATTATTTCTTCTCAATTAAGTACCTACTTAAGAAAAAAGAGCCTAGCTGTAAGTTTAGTAAATAATTTAGCTGCGGAACCATAATTATAATTAATTGGCACGCAAAGTTGATACGTCATATAAAATTATTCATTATTATCATAATTCCTGATGATATATATGCTTTGGGGCATTGTTTTTCTACGATTAGTTGTTGCCGTTAACAGAAAGCCATGTTGTACACGTGGCTGATTATAGGCGCGGTAGTAGCTGCTGCAGCAGCCTCACCTCACGCTGAATACATTGAAGAATTGATGAAATCACCGGATTTAGGTGGTAGATATTCAAATGATATATATGAAGATGCCCGCCTTGACGTCGTAAGTTATCTATAGTATTAGTAGTAGATCTACTCTGCTTTAGTTTAAGACGTAAGAAACTATATTGGCGTATTATAATTTGTTATACATTTACTACTTACATAATATGCGCATCATCGTTATAGGTACCTACATCATGTACCTATGTGTGTACATATTAATTATAGAATAGGTAAGTACTTACGTTCCATGTGGAAATAAATAATTTCAGATTTTATGTAAAAAACTAACTATTCTAAAAGCTAAGGTCTAGTGAGAGTAATAAGTTGTAAGTAAATTTTGTGTACTGTAAATAAATGTAGTGAAATTCTAACGTTCGTGTGCAAAGCTCAGTTGAAGGACCTACTACCGTCATAATGATTTATACGTTATTATTCAGGTTTACAGGGCGTGCCTCTATCTTAGTTGTTAATACACGTGTGATTAACTCCAATTAGATCTCTAGTTTTTTAAGATTACAGACAGCATACCTATACTGTAATCTTATGTGAGTAAATCGAGTATGTATGACAGTAGGCGACAGTGTCTATTTAATATCAGGCAATATACATACTCAATACCAAGTTCTTTTACATTAAAAAATGTAAGTGAAGTACCTGGTTACCACTTATTAAATTGATAGACGTTTCATTAAAGGAACACCCACGGCGCTAATTGCAATCCTACCATGTATTAACATGGTAGGTTTCAGATTAAATCTCCAGTTTGGCAAAAGTCTAGATAATAAGTAAATATAAACTTCCTTTTTTGATATTGCATCTGGATGTTTTTTCTTATTATCTCATTTCAGATATCACATACAACACAGGGACAGATAACACGACCTAGAGATATAAAAGTGTAGAAAATTTAGTTCACATTTAAGTTCGAAGGTATTTAAATAAAGTTATTGGTTACAGCCGGATCTCGTCCGCAAATACAACTATCCCTTGGAAGAGCATTTCGTAACAACACAAGATGGATACATTTTGGGAATGCATCGCATCCCGCATGGGCGTGATGCAAATAATTTCCCCGATCCTAACAAATCCATTGTGTTCGTAATGCATGGATTGCTCTCCTCCTCAGCCGACTTCGTGCTGAAGGGACCGGGTACTGCACTTGGTAATATGTTATTTTGTTTATTACCTACCTTCACTTCTTCTTTATTTTTATTTACTTTTTATTTATTACCTACCTTACTTCAACCCTTTCTATGCCCACCTAATTTCTTCCCACAATTAGAAGAGGTCTAGAGAATACCCATCCGCTTTAAGCTGGTGAATTGAATGGTATCTCCACCAGTTATTCATATATCGGGCCCATAGATTTACCAAGAAGGTTTAACGATTCCACAGCGATTACATATTTAACACTTTGACTGCGGTGCGGGTCAGCGTTGCGGGAGGCGATACCGCAATGGAGCTCTATTCTTTAGGCTGAAAATGCGCCGACAATTCGCTAAAATAATGTATTTTTAGGATCTTAGTAGCATTTACAAATACACAGACGTTGTTTCCGCCCGCTGTCGTGTAGCTCCAACGTAAATACAGCACTTTTGTTTTGTAAGTTTACGACCACAGTACAAGCCGCAAGCGCGTTGCGCCAAGAAATACACATTAGTATTGGTCGCCACCGGGAAGGTGTTAACTCCCAAACCTGGCCTGACATTACTTAACTTTCTCAGTTTTTTATGATGTGCTCAAGTTATAGGACTCTTAGGAATGAAAACGTATTGTCAATCAAAGTAGTTAAACCAATGTTCTATTAGGATAGTGTGGTTGTAAGCTACATTTACAAGCGGAGTGACCATCTCATGTCTCAGGAATAGTAACGCATTTATGCACGATGTCAGGCAGGACTGTCTGACATCGTGCTTACATGTGTTTCTACTTGGACAGGAAGTCCTGCTTGAAATAGGACGTAGATTATGTAGATGGCAGCAGAGACCATTTAACATCAGACAGCCTACACGCTCCCCCTCCCGAAGATCGACCAGCTAATCTACAGCTTAGGGTTTTTATAAAAATTTAATGTTACCTTTTGCAGGTTATATCCTTGCTGAACAAGGATATGATGTTTGGATGGGCAACGCACGTGGAAACTATTATTCTCGCAGACACACCAGATTAAATCCTGACTCCATTCTTAGCTCTGCCTTCTGGGAATTCTCTTGGGATGAAATAGGAAACCTTGACTTGCCTGCAATGATCGATTATGCTCTCGAATACACTGGTAAAGAAAGACTGCATTATATCGGACATTCTCAGGGAACAACGGCGTTCTTCGTTATGGGATCCCTTCGTCCAGATTACAATAAGAAGATAATATCAATGCACGCTATGGGTCCAGTTGCATATATGGTTCACAACAGGCATCTTGTATTTAATGCATTAGCTCCTTACTCACGGGAAATATCAGTAATTAATTTTATATATACGTTATCAAATTGATAACAATTGTTTATCAATGGCACCCCAAATATAATTATGATGGTTGTTGTTTTAGGCAATAGCAAACTTAATCGGATTTGGTGAATTTCTACCAAATAATATGATAACGACTTGGGCAGGACAAGTATTGTGCAGGGATGAAGTAATTTTTCAGGCTGTATGCAGCAATATTATGTTTGTGATGGGAGGATGGAACAGGGAACAGCACAATACGGTATGTTTACACGTATGAAAAAATATATTATACATATATAAGTGAAAAGTACTTTGATCATATGAACTCCGTCCTAGGAATTGATAATCCTGCCAAATAGACAATTTTTTTAGAGTTGTCTCTATGTTTATGATGAATTCAGGATCTAATTATGTTGCCACAAAGTATTATATAATACTTCATGCCTTAACCATAAACCGAAATATTTATAATAGACTTACCTTACAATGAAGTAGGTACAGCGTTTTATAACTTTTTGAGATATTACATCGTTTCCACAATTTTACCGTTCTGAGATTATCTAGATTTTTCAAGGTGGGAGAACTATAGATCCGCCAGGGAGGTACCAACGCGATCCGCATAATCCGTCTTAAAGCATTACTTGTGTTTCGGTTGGAGAGGTGCGGTTGCCGGCTACACTTCGTAGTGAGCCGACCATCTTAGTCCTCAGGAGTAGCAACGTATCTACGTTCGAGTTCAGTAAGGATTTCGAGTTTGTAGTTGTAAATCGGTGTTCACCGGCTGCGACTATTTAACATCAGGTGGTTTGCATGCCTGTATACTACTTTTCTTACATCAAAAAATCTAAATTTAACTCAGTCCATACATATTTATATATCCAACTGTGGTTATCACAATAACAAAAGGGTTGGAAGCTCTATTTGCCATTGTAATGATGATTCGAGGACTTAATTTTTATTTTATTTTAAATTATTATGATGAAGTAGCTGGTTAGATTATTGTGTTATATTATTAAAACTTTCAGACGATGCTACCAGTAAAATTTGGACACACTCCAGCTGGTGCGTCAGTGAGGCAACTAGCCCACTATGGACAAGGTATAGACGGTAACCGTTTCCGTCGCTATGACTTTGGCACTATCAAAAATTTGAGAGTATACGGCAGAATGAATCCACCTGCATACGATTTGTCTAAGGTCACCTCACCAGTATTTTTGCATTATTCCGATAATGATCCATTTGCGCACATCAACGACGTCACTAGACTTTTTAGAGAACTAGGTGCACCTATAGGCATGTTCAGAGTTACAGATGGTCGTTTCTCGCATATTGATTTCATGTGGGGCATTGATGCAAAGACCTTGGTGTATGACAGAATTATCAATCTCATTCGAGCTATGGACACACATGGTTAAGTTCTTGCTGACAACATCAGATTTTCGTTTCAAAATGTGGTTACTACAACTATTTATGTATTCCATTTTATAAATACAACCCATTTTCTTTATAACAGTTTATTATTTCATGCATATCCAACCAATTTTATTTAATTAGTATATTTGTTTGCATATTTAATAATAATATTGTAAATATAACAGTAACAATAATGACGTTACTTAATCGTAGAATATGTACATTAATTTAAATTATTGAATAAAACGCTGCAAGCGAAACCTTTTCCGGTTTCAATTTTTTCGACGGTATTGGATGTCTACGTGCAAAACTGTCCTTTCAAACATCAAAGCCTGAAACCCTGGCTGAACACCATTTTTATGCATAGGAGAGCCGTAATGAAAGGTTTTTGACGATGATGATACTTTAGTATAAGGAGGTATAGTATAGATTGCGATATAACTAAGTAACATAATAATGTATTCTTTTTATCCATAATTCAATCCAGTTATTTCTCTATGTTTAAAGGAACGCAGCGCCAAATAAGTACGTTTCCGCACGGTTCCTACACCTTGTACACTCCGCTAGACTGCTAGGTGCAAATAGGTAAAAGATTTCCAGTTTGCAATTGGATTTAGGTGTGATATACGATTTATGATGGATTTCATGCAACTTTGTGATAAAAGGTTAAGTGCGTTTTATCGCAAGAACACGAATAGTCTTTAGTTTTAAACAGCTACAAAAAAGTGATATCAATTTGTGGAAATCTTTTTAATATTCAATGATAAATCTTTGCCACTTGATTCAATTTCAGTTATTAATACAAAGTCTTGTATCTTCTTATTCATAATCTGTCTATTCGCACAGATTAAAAATAGGAAGACAAATGGCTGACCAATTTTTACTGAGACTCAATACAAAATAGGATTAGATTACTTATGCCAAAAATAAAGAGGATTTCTTAGTAATAAGAAAATTTTATGTAGACCTGCCCTCAATTATAGTGGAAGCCACAAATATCGTTCGATCAAATTACATAAAATAAATTTCCAATAACTTAAGCTCTGTTTTAAATGAAAATGGCCCAAAGTATTATTATGAATACCTAAAGCTTTCGCTGATGGCTGTCGGAGTTGGTAAGTAGTGTCGCCAGTTTTATAAAGGCAATTGTAGGATAAAATTAAAATTATATAATTTATTCGTTAAAAATTACTACCACCAGGAAATGAAGAAGTTATTTATTAATTATTTGATGCTTTTATTACGCTATGCAGTTATTTGTAGTATCTAGTTGTCTTAGAAAAAACAAAACTATATTTTTTTTACTTAAAACTTATACTAACACTAATAAGTGACTTGAATAAAGGAGAAGGGTATACATTTGCCCTATATTTTATAATTTGGAAAATTTGTTAGAAAATACTCATAAATGTAAAGAAGAACCATTTCCTTTTTTATTTCTAACAGCTAGCACGTCAAAGACATGTCAAAGAATGCAGTATGCGACAAGAGCTCTATATAAAGTCTATTTAGTGCTTCTGAAATCGGGACGTCCTGTAAAATTGTGTCACCTGCCAGCAATATCCTTGAGTGAGATGAATTAATGAATTCGGATGCGGACGTGGGTCAGATGGGTTAGCTTGGAGCACTTCTAAAATGAGGAAACGTTTATGAATGAAATATTATTTCTTTTTTATTCGAATCAAACAGTGCGAGAGAATGGGGACGTAATTAATTACATAAGCTACATTTACTTTACTGAAAATGAAGTACTTTACTATACACACATCTACGTTCTTTTCCTTGAACTTACTTGTAAAACACCATTTTCTTGTACCACTATTATCTTTAATCGTCAGACCCTTACTAAAGGTTGCCAAATTTATAGCTATTTGAGAAATTTAATTATGATACTCTGTAAATTAAAAAAATAAGAACCTAAATAATGTTACCCATTTTTTATGGAATTCTATATCATTTGGAAAAGAGCTGATAATTGTAAAGAGATTGAATAGTTTTTCATTCAACCAAATTGCAGAAAAATCTAGATTTAATTCGATACACCCATGTGAGTGCCACAATGCCATATATCGCACAAACACACAAATATTCAAAAATTGCACACTCCGCTTTCTGCGTAACAGATTTAAAAACACATTAAAATTACACATTAAACACAATAATAATTTATATTAGGTATATATGGAAATCAGAGCTAATCCTTACATGCTATTGATAAAATGATTATATTAATATGGATAAGCATCAAAGACCACAGGTGTTAGTCCTAGGCACATAGAGCAAATAAAAATGTACACGTACGGAAGTGATCACCTATACCATAAGGTATACAACTACTTTTTACTACTAACGTCTCAAAAAAGGTAGCTATTACAATGAAAATATCATTAAACTACAACAAAAATATCACAGATATAACCTTTTGTAGACTTGAAAAAACTAGATCTCAATTAATAGCAAAATGTAATTTGCAAGTTCGTTAGACAACTGAAAGTACAGTGTAAATACTTGCATAGTTCGTTTGATGTCGTAAAAACAAAGATTTCAGTTGTTCAAACTATAGGCGATACCAATTTGTCTGCCTAATGAAAAAACAAATAATTGTACTCAATTTTCTATAGACAGTAGGTATCTATTAGGCTCATTCAAAGTTATTTGTAAAGAAAATTTTGGAGCATAAATAAACAGCGAACATAATGAACAAATAAGTTTATACTCATTTTGCTTGTAAGTCGGTTTTGTGTTTCTATTGTACTCCAAATAATTGAGCTAAGAGTTTGGCAAGTTTCCTTGCTTGAGGTAAGTAGGTATAATATAACAAAGGAAAAAATAATTTAGTAAACATAGATAAACAGGTAAACAAATTTCTTAGCATATCTAATATTGCACGAAGTAAATGATTTATTAATCCACAAAGAAGATAATACATTCTGGCAACAAGTTTTGGATATCGATACAAAAACTTCGATAGGAATACGTAAAGTAGGTACGGGAGGCTTTGCTTTGTATATCGCATTTCCATTCCTAATAATTTTTAGTATTATTTTGTCGAGAAACCTGACCCCAATAATATTCCCAGTACAACAGTGATCTCATGGAATGAGGCAAATTACGTGCTTTGTGATAGTTCCATACTTATATATGTATATAAAAATGCTACAAATTTAGGTGATAGAACGCTTTAATTGTCGCTACCATCAAGCTCTACCATCAAGGTTTTCGTTTTTAGTTTAAAGTCTTTACTCTTATAGCGGCAATGCTCCACAAAGTTAATGGCAGATTGACATTGTCGAGACGTTTCATTTTAGTTCTCAGTAGTGGTAACTATCTGTGATCAACTTCAGGTAAAACTTCTCTTCTATATGGAGTCGGTTACCGATTGCCATGGACGGCAGTAATCACTAACCATTGGGTGAACTGCATGCTCCATTGCTACTTGCATTGCAAATGAAACAAAACCTTTAATAATAACAATTTTATAAATTCATAACTCGCTTAATTTCTTATTATAGGTACATGCAGCAAGTTGTATGCTTCAACATTGTCACACGCGAATTCGTCGTTAATGGAATTAATTCGTCGAAAGATGTGATTGATGATCTGTGTCCATTGTGCGCTATTACAGCGAATGTTAAATTAACTCTGTTAGTCTAATTCAACGTATTATCTATTTCTAGGTTTATTGATACATATGCTTAGTATCCAGTAATATATCGGTGCTAGGTTAATGACGTGATGTGAACGTTATCGCGGCATTGCTCGCGCAAACATCTGCGACTCCGCCAGTGGCCGCCCGGCTCCCACAGATCAGGCTCATCACCGGAGCAAGCCCCAATACTGACGTCGGCGCGCCGGACATTGGGCGCTCCCCCTCCGGACGTCCTTGGTTTTATTTTTTGTAGAGGTTTCCTGCGGCTTGGTTTTTTGTAGAGAGTACTTCCTCGTAGTCCGACGGCCCCCGACCCCCAAAGGGAGCTTGCGGGGTAGACGGCGGTGGACCGGGTGCGTCGAGTCTCACACCAAAGACCGCCGTTTCTCTGTCCGCATTGCAAAACAGCCGGAACCACCCTCGCGTGGCGAGTCCGCTCCTCGTCAGGAGCGATCTCGTCGGGCTATCGGCGACGGCGTCTTACCTCAATGCGCTCCCGACACCATAGGAGACCCACTTCGAGAACTTCTATTCGTCAGGTCCCTCACCCAAGACTGCCCACCTCTCCCATGCTGTGTAAATTCTGTATTAACGATTTAATTTATCTTCACTTCATTTTATTTTTATCAAACGATTTGCTCGTATTATAAATGAATCATTATATTTCAATTGCTTAAATAATAACAAAAGATAAGAAAATAATATAATCATATTAGGTATGAAGATAAACGTAATTTGATACTAGAAATCAATTACGACTCATTTATATACACGCCAAAGTTTAAAATGATTAGTGGGATACATTATATTTGATTACCCATGAATCTAAAAAAATACGATCACAGTAATTGTATTTTCCAGACAACTATTAAGTATATTGATACATTAACTAACACCTGAATAAGTAACATATTGCCCGGGAATCGAACCTAGAAGATATGGTGACAATCGTGCGATTCGGATCGTTCATACATAGAAGTTTTACATAAACGTAATAATTATAATAAAATCGTGCAAATATGGGAAGTTAAAACTCAAATGCTGTAGCGTAATATTACATGCATTATTGTTAGATACCAGATAGTAAGGACTCAGATTTTTAAGTGTATATCACTAAGTTCACCTTCTGAAATACCTCTGATTATATAATAAAATATCACTTGCTTTAAGAGTGAAAAAAAAACATCGTGAGAAAAAGAACTTTTGATTTAACGCTAAATGCGAGACAAATCCTTTGAAAGAAAGGTCTTACGGCTGTTGTATTTTATAAAGCTCTCACAATCGAATAATAAGTGCTTAAGTGTACGGGTACAGAAGCAGCCGCATAACACGAGTGTTTGTTGAGAAATCCCTTATATTCCGGGCGAAGAATGAACGGGCGAAGCGGTCGAATAAGCTTACGTGGTTGTTTCGCAAATTATAGCAGGCTTTTCGAGTGCCATCACACGATATCATGTGAATTGTATATCTATTCAGTTAGAAATTTCAAGTAATTTCCTCAAATTTCAAAGTTTTAATTAACAATTATGCGTAAGTTCAGCTAATTGATCTTTAAAAAATAAGCACCAATTAATGTTTTATCGAATTTCAGATATTCATATAATTTGAAGTATAAAACCAATCCATATTGATAAAAGGTCTATAAAAAATAAAAAAGGTCGATAAAACTTCTATAAAAAAGGGTCTCAATTTTCCTTAGTCCTAAGGAGACAAGGCTTTATACTGCACTAAACTATTATTACTCTTACTAATAATAAGATGTCTTAATCATTTTACTATATTTATTAGGAAAATAAAGTTATTTGTTTTCATTACAATAAATAATTTTTGGATTCGCAGTAATAAATATTTTATATTATTAGAAGTAAAACTGGGATTAGAGCGTGGAGATGAAGATGCGTCTAATTAATGGTAAATCAAATAAATGAAAATCTCTCTCTATGTCACGTTATTTACATAAAACATGAAGCAAGGTTATGCTCACAAACGATTCGCCTGTTGGAGTATTTCATTACAAATGTAATGTTGTTCATGTTGTATAAACGTAGACTTGGAGCAAATCTTCAAACTCCCCCATTTACAAACTTTGGGTCGAGCTTTTCAAGAAACCTCTTTCATTTGGATTCGCCTTAAAATTGACGTTTCCAAGTATCTTTATACAATTATTATTATCTAACGAGGATCTGCGTCTTTCCGCGAATCCCAGCACGCTTTATCATGTTCTGTGCAAGTAACTACATTTTCATAATAAAAAGCGACAACTAGCCACGTAACACGTAATTAAGTTCTGCCTCTAGCGCGAGTGTCACAGAAATTTGTTCTGACATTTTGTACAAATGGTACAGAGAATATTTTGAATTCCAAGATCACTGAAAATGGAAGTTAAAAACCTCATTCATTTCACCTATTTTTGTCTTATTTATAGCAGCTATCTAGTAGCGCTTTTATATTTTGGTTTCAAGATCGTGGAAAATATCTAGGTGGACGTCTTTGAAACGTAGTTCTCTAGAGTAGCAATGTTTGTGGTCAATTTAAGGTAAAATGTTAAGTCTATATGGAGTTGGCTGCCGGTATCCACGGATGGCACTGAACATAATATTAGCGAGCTGCATTGTTGTTTGCTAATTTAATTATATAATAAAAGTAACGAGAGTGCGCGTGGGAGAACCTGCTTTTAAACAAAATTGTAAGTGCATGTACTTAGGAAAAATAAATAGGTCTCATAGCTATTCGTTAGAGGATATACCTTAGTCCTCTTCATAATATGCCATGAAGAAATTCTTTTGTTTTGGTTGGAGCATATAAAAGCGAGGCACCATCTACGATTCGTACATACGGGATTTTGATAACACTTTAGTTCACATGGGTTGCAGTTTCCGTTAAATATCAGTCTTGCACGCTTATTTGCTACTCTTCTCACAAAAAAGGTGGTGCAATATCAATTGAAAATCAAATAAGTGCACGATTCTCAAAGTACGCAATAAACACGGCAAAGGAGGGTTCGTGCCTTAAAGGTATTAGCATGTTAAAGTGATCTGTATCTAAATGCCTTTCTCAACACTTAGGCGGTGAAAACGATTTTAAACAGGTTTAGCAGACAGTGAAGATAAAACTACGAAAGTACTTTGTTACACAAAGGGTCATTTTATTTTGGTATTGCGCTGTTTAGTTCACGGGGTTGAATCACATTTTTTATATTAGAAGTGTAGCAAATGAGTCCGCGAGTCACCTGATCACAAGTTAAGTGGTCGCTGCAGCACGTAAACGTCTAGATATAACCTTAAACAAGACTTAAGACATATCTGGGCTCTTAATAGCTTAACTCCTAAACACTAAAATGGTCACCTAGTTTGTAAATATAGATACAGAGTCAAAATTACGTTTAAACTTTTGGCATAGCAAATAGACCTCTATCTACACAATGTGATAAAACGCGACTCTACTTGTTTTCTAACTATTGGAAGTCTTAACGTCTTCATGCCTAGGACGAGTTAACTAGGTGCGAAGTTTTCAAGTAACTACTTATTACAGTTCTCTGCTAGCTTTATACTAAAATAACAATGCTCACATAAAATTCATGTTGTTTTTGGTAGTATTTGTATTACGTGTATTTTAGATATGACTTATACTTGACCATGGGTTTTGAAACATTTGTTACGTATTGCGAATTTTAGGTTATATTATTGAATAGGTCGCTCTGTTTCCGTTCAGCAAGTTTCAAGTTTAGTCCCTATATAGAACTTGTATGTATGCATTGCTACTCCTGAGGACAAACGTGGTGGCCTCGCTCATAACCATACTTCTTTAATTGAAACAAAATAATTGCTTTATTTGCTATGCCGAAGGAGGTACTACTTACACCTTTATCTATATACAGATTTCCCATTTGTCACTTTATGATAGCTCCAATAGTGGTCAAACTTCGATCTAACTAACCTTTTTACTCCATAACATCTTTACTTTATTATGGGGCTCTAAATCCAACTTATAAGTAGTATAAAGTTTTATTCAAATTGTATGATACAATTGTTTCTCCAATTTGTATTGGAACAGTGTGATGTCATATGCTCCAAGAAAACAGAAGAGAAAATATTCTTAGTGTATTTATTAAGATCTTTGACAATTGCCTGTCGACTCTCGTGTTTTATATTTCTTCTCTAATATATTTTTCTAATATCTCTTGTTGTAATATTTGGTAGATTTAGCTAACCATTTGACAATGTGTATGTATATAAGGTACAAGTCAAAGAAATAAAACGCATGAAGTAGTCCACATGTAATATTTTATTATTCTTTATTCTTTGGTCACAGCAAAATAGACGAAAATTGATACACTATAATTTTTCAAAGCTAGTAACATATCATTTCAATATGCCTACATTTTTGCGGTAAGACGAACAGACAAATTCAAATCTACAGTACTGTATCTACGGGGACATTTATATATTTCACAATCAGAATTTGAATACAACGACAATAAGATGGATTTTTCAAACATGTACATCTAATAAATCATCCTATTACGTAGACATCTTATAAGCATTAAATATATATATATGTGTTAAAGAGTTCCAACGAGAACATAACATAAATGAAAATAAGCAATCACTACTATATACGGGAAAATATACTTGTTTCAGAAATTCATTCGAATAGAAACAGACAAGCAAAATTAAGCTCCAGCAATATAATTCCAAATATATATATTTTAATAATAAATCCATGATGGTTTTGCGTTTTTAGCCTAATTTTAATTGACTTTGAAAATGGTCTTGAACATATTTTTTGAAAGTAGATATCCAAAATATTGATTTAGATACATATTTTTACTTAAATGTAGTTACAAGCTCAAAGATATGATAGATCGCAATTGGATATAAAAATGAAATTAGTTTTTATAAATATTAGCGTAATTTCTATTCAGCCACTGTATTGAAAATATGTATGTATAATTGTATAATAGAATATACGTAACATTAATCTTTTTTCCAGAAAAAAGCCACAAAAGTATAAAAAAGCTAAGTAGCGTCAAATTTATATATAATAAAATTTATTTGTAAATATAACTTAGGACAATATACTTCATGATTAAAATAAGAATCTTTCATATACTTCTTATTTCTTTTAATTTTTAGCCAAATCGCTGCATTGGCGTTAGTTAAAATGTTTGGCCGATTCAAATTTATACTAGATCAACTACCCTTTCGTTCCTTTTCCAATGGCATTCAATTTCTTACCTACAAATATATTTATTTTATATTGTATTTACCATATTGACGCAAATGCTCATAGCAAGACAATCACAATTGATTAAATTTGAAGATGATAACATTTTCGTGTTAAAATCATTTAGTAAACACTATTAAAATATTGATTTCCAGTGAAAGTCTAGCAACGTGTCTCGATAAAATACAATTAAAATACTTACATTCTTATATTTGTTGAATTTTAATACAACATCGGACCTCACTGCTAAATTCATTCATTCCGTCATTAGATACTTAAAATTTTTTGAGTCCTATTCAAACCAAGCTTGTTGGTTAGCGAGATGTTAACACTTAACGGAAGCTAAGTATACACAAGTTTCATATATATGTACGATTTGTAATTAAATATGGCATTTTCATTGGTTTGAATAGACGTTTACAAAATAATAGGTCAGCTGAACTTTAGCTGATTTTCAACACAATAAATTTATCTCCTAACCCTTCCACTTTCTTTTTTTTCATAAATATAAGAAAATATTCAGAATCCATTTCCGTTCAAAGTTATATTACATCCCGACTACTTAGTAGGTACCTATTCATATTTGAATTTTACCCTTCTTGTATATTTACTTTTACAATAAATTTTGCACTTTTCCGCAGCAATTACAAAGGACAGTAGATTTTTAAGAACTTTAAAATAAACCAATATATAGATAGTACACAGGTTTTACTCAAAAACACTTACTTTTATCAATAACGTTAAAGCTATTCCGAAAATTGTTACACTTAAGCACATGTCATATAAGTCAGCATAAATATTTGTTAAAACACCAATTAAACATGTTACTTATCAATAATTGAGAAGTAATCCATTAATTAAAGGAATTCCACAAGTTCTTAATACTACACATATTTTAACACAAATCTGAAATATTTCGAATTGAATCTACACAATATTTTATTATTAGGTCAATAAGTATATTAGAATAAATGCTATTAACGATTAATTGTAAAACATCGATACACCATCATCTACGACACTATATTATACTCCATTAGTATACACAGTGAAAATTTTCACATACAATTATAAAATTTTAAATACTCATATAATAATTCAGCTAACAATCAAAATCAGTCGTTTAAGACTAGACATAGAAACATTATAATAATATAATTATTTATCGCCAAACTTTACGACCGCTTAAAAATAACCCCGTTTAACTTCGCATCACGCATATTTACATACACAGAGAATGTAACAAAATAACCTATCTAAAGTGACTGACATACTTCGCATATCTTAAACTTGTGAGTCAAGAACTGCAGAAGCTTGAAGTTTTGCAGTTTCTCATAAGAAGTATCCGACTACCTACTAAGGATTATGGAAAATGTATCCCCTAAAAGAGTTAAATAAGGGCTGATGTCTATAGAAATTCGTAATTTTTAAAGTTAGAAATATGTAACTATGTTTTAGGCTTCTGTTTATAAAAAGTCATGTGATATTGGTAATTCATCCCCTGAAGAAGTAAAATTAGTGTCGTGACCGTAAGCCTTGTGGATTTCCCACGGGACGTACGCCTAGTAAATAATATTTTTCCAAGCGTGTACGAGGCGTGTACGACATCAATTATGTGCTAGTTAGTCTTACGACATTTGGTAAAATTATTCATAGACGTAGCGTAAGTTAAAATTAATTTGACTGGTATAATATAAAGTATGTCTTAAATATTCATGACCTAAAAAGTATTGGCGTTACTAAAATTTAACTCTGGAGGAAAGCAACAAGTTGGCCAGTCAAGAAATTTGGAAGTTCACGATAAAATGAGATTTCATTCAGGGGACCTCCAAAACATACATGCCTTCGTAATAAAGTTCCAAGAGGGGACATCATCACAGCGGATATCTTTAGTAAAATTTATCTTTTTATAATGTAACTGCTCAATGCTGTGAGGTATGCACTAATTACTCTCACTCTTATATACTCGTACCCAAGCTCATTCAGTCATTAGAAGTTTATTTAGTTACTATCGTTATAGATGCGTCAACGACCATGCCTACCTATTAGCATGGAACCACTCCCTGCGGGACTTCAGACAGCAAATGTTCGAAAGGGTCATAAAGTTTGGCAAGTATTACGTTTAATGGCGATTCGTAGAACATGAAGCTCATTTCAATAGGAAATAGGACAAGCTTGAAGGTTCTGCGATTAATACACAGTGCGATACAAAAATAGACAATGTGAAGGAAATACTGTTGTTTAAAAAACTAACGCCATTTTGGCAAAAATCAATGTGGAGGGTCCAGACCAGTCTTAATAATAACAAAAATATGTCATTAAGTAGGTACAAAAGGTATATTTGATATCAAATTTAGATATGCATTCTGTCGAAATCCTGTAATTAAAACGCACCTCGTCGATACGATACCAAAATAATAAAACAACAAAAATATTTAAAAAAATGAAAGCCATGAAGGTATAGTCCTCTGAATTTTTAATTGTAAGCTTTGAGTGCATCTGTGATATACATATATATTTGCTATATGCTGTGTTTAGCGTGACATCTACGGAAGAAGGTATAACAATATAGAAAGTACACAATACATATAAAAATAATAACAAGTCTTAAAGTACTTGGTCGGGAGTTTCTAATAGAATCTACAACTAGGGACATAAGCTCCAAAGGTGCACACTATACACATGAATATAAGATTTTTGGAAAGTTTACACAATATTCTCTCATGAGTAGAAGAATTACAGTCTTTGTAATAAGTATAATGTACATTAATACTGATGCTTTTTTACATCTTAAAATACGAGCAAAATTTTAACACTCGTTTTAAAATTAAACATAAATATTTAATATTATATTTAATATTATAATGGACGTTGGGCGTAAATAGAATAGAAGCCACGAAACGAAAACTTTTTGAAAATAGAATAGGTGAAGAATAGATTTACTGCTCGGCAAAACGCAATTTTTGCTTCTTGACGAATTCCATAGCCAGTTTGTCTGTAGTACGAGACTCCAGTATTTGCAGTATGGGATGACCTGAAAATGCATAGTTTGTGAAAATACTTTTTATGGATTATTCTTCGGAGTACGTGTGTTATGTACTCGCATTTAAATTTAATTTTCTTTATAATTATGATTTGATGTCTGGCCATAAATATTATTAAATCATTATAAGTATTGAATTTAGACGTTTTTTAATTGCGTAATTACAAAAAATATACTAAGTCCAATAACAAATTAAATAAAATAAAATAAATATACCTTTTTAATATTATTAAGTTTCGAAATAGACTATCGAAAAAATCACATTACCGATTAATTATATTTCATTTTGTGTTCTGTACGTTTCAAAATCTTTAAGTTCTGTCTTTCTACGGACATTTTGCTAGTGTCCAAATATATATTTTAAGTGTATAAATATTACAGTATAAAATATTGAGCACGAAATACGTATACGAAATCCACCCCAATACCCCGATTTTCGGAGGAAAGATTTTAATCACAAATTTTCCCTTAGTTATCACACGGTACATGTATGAAAACTCAACATTCTTCATTGGAACGCATCGTAAAATAGAGTACGTACCTACTTCGACTCTTTATTTAACCCCCGACTGAGGCATTTATAAGGTATTCAGGAAGACAGGGGTGTAAAAGTCTATAACTTAACGGCACGTTTATTTTACAGGAGTAGACTAACGAAAGATGCTTAATGAATTTATGGGTTTTATCCATACCAAATTTATCTAATATAATATAAATATGTAATGTACCTAAATGTTCCTTCTTTACTACATATTTTTAAAATTCATAAGACTAAATAATAAGCTAAATTGCCGAAACACTTGTTGAGGCTAACTTAACAATTTGGCTGATTAAAATTTATTGATTTATAAATTTGAATCCCTTTTATCACTTATTCATTCTATACTTTAAGCTAGATTAATGTCACCGTGTATATCGCTTCTTCTCATCAAAACATCCTCTTTCGCAATAAAAAAAAAACTAAGTAAATAAGCCCAATAAGTCTGCTGTAAGTTATTAAGGAGTTAGGTACTTTTCAGATTACGCTAGTTGCAGCATAAGGTAAGGATTGTTATATTATTACAATATTTTCAGAGTGTATCTAGTATCAGTTTAGTTATTATATCATATAATATCCATTCAAAGAATAAAATCCGTGAAAAATCTCATCTTCTCGGAATGCAGTTAATAATATTGAAACGGTTGAACAGATTTCATGTACACTATTTATGAAACTTAGCTAAGAATCACCAAGAACTCAAAATATAGTAAATCGTACCAACCGTTTGTGAGCTACGATGGCACAGATAGACACAAAAACTCACGAATATAGCTTTCAAACTAACAACACCCCTATTATTATGTTAGAGATTAAATATATAGCCTGTTTGCATTGCAAATTTACTTATTCAGTGGCTTTTTAAACTTATAGCCTTTCCGATATTGCACTACGGATTTATGTTACATAAAATGCAGTGGAATATTGAAACCGGGTACAATTTTAAAATTTCAGCGTCACAATTTTCAGAAAATATTGTTAGGTTTGCTCCTTTTCTTTGTATATAGATCTTTTCACATAACCTTGATCTAAACACTCATATTCGGAGAGGAAACCTGTATTCAGTAGTGGAACTCTGATGGGCCAATGATGATAGATATTTTCCTTTAATGAACTCTCAACGCATATAGGGGGTGCTACAAGCTTAACCCTGTCTGTTCATTTCTGTATTCAAATTAAAATACTCTTTAATGAATGTGTCTGAATATAACATCTTACCACTCAAACAGGTGAAACGATTACAAAAGTTTTTCTTTATTTCTTGAAAATAAATTTGGTGAAAAATAGTTGAACCGTTAGAAATTTATGTAATAATGAAATTCGATGTCACTGCTGTAATATTTTTATAACCATTCCTTGACGCTGCAACTTGCTTGTGTCTGTGGTATAAAGTTACATAGCATTATTTACTGGAATACACAAGATTGTTTTTCATTGGAAACGCTGTATATGTACTGACAAGCACTCATTTTTTACATATTTTTTTTTTATTGTGATAGAGTAAGAAACGGGCATGCAGGCCACCTGATGTTAAGTGGTCACTGCAGCCCATGGAC
>DWON01001925.1:0-22403 GCA_018251015.1 Phocides pigmalion okeechobee
GGTTGGGGAGGTGTGGTTGCCGGATACACATTATTGGAGGCGACCATCTTAGTCCTCAAAAGTAGAAACGCATCCGCATCCATCTTTAAATAGAACTTCTGTTCTATTTGAGATTGCACGTAGGTGTCCATGGTCTGCAGTGACTAATTAATTTCAGGTGGCCTGCATGCCCGTTTCTTACTCTTTTATGATAAAAAAAAAGAAAAAAGTTCATTATGACGGAATCCGTCTAAAAATAGACAATTTACCTAGATATTGCAAATACTTTACATAAAAATGTACATATTAAATATGACCTGATTGTGATCCCAGAATAATAAGTTACTTAAATTATTAAGTGTCTGTAGAAGGTCGGCTTTTTATATAACAGTAGGTGTGAAATAATGTTAGTCATTCAATGTCCTATTGTTGATAATTATTAATTATTTATTAAGTAATTATAATATTAGGTTCTCCGGAAAGATGGTGCCGATTTTTTAGGAAAATTAAAACGCGGTTCATTTAAATATTGGTACCATTAGTCATCTTTTTAGAATCGGTACAAATGTCATTTGTTTTCAACAACTGCAATTAATTCAGCCATGTCTTTCCTTCTACCTACCGAAATCTGCATAAACTTTCCAAACAACCCAATAATATATCCCATATCAATAAGTGGTAGCACTATAGTTCGCCCCCCACATATGCTATCATCATTCCTAGGTACCATCTCCGTCTTCATAATCTGTCGTAAGCAACTCTTGTTTTCGTTGGAGAACTTCGGTTGTCAACTACATTTAGAAGATGAACTTCTTAGATCTCAGAAGTAGGAACGCATCTATGCATCTCAGATACGTCTTAACTCCTTGTTTATGATATATGTCCCTGGGTTGCAGTGACTACTTAACATCAGGTGACCTGTATGCTCGTTTACTACAGTTTACGTAAATTCTGTGCCATCGTGTTAAATGCTGATGATAAACTAAATTAGACACTAGTACGAAATCATCTGTAGTGTATAATTATGTTCATTTTCTATACAATAGTGTTGGACTAAGTAGGAACGCCTCTATAAAATGTGTTTCCCTTACCGCACCCTTCATAATAGGCGTGGCAGTCCCCAGAGTGAGAACACAAAGGTTCTACCTTTTTCTAGTATATTCCTTATCGGCCTTTATGACTTTTATGAGTTTCTCCCCCGCCTCTTCTTGAAAACGATGCACCTTACGAAATGGTGGTAATTTACTTATGATAAGAGTTCTCTTGTCTTTTCATGCACTATTGAGATCTTTTTTATCTATCATAATTTGACTTAATTCCTTTACTTTTACACTGTCGACCAAAGGCCCCAGTTAAACAGTGACTACTTAACACGACACAAAGCTAATTACTTTAGGTTATTTTATAAAAAGTTATCATAATCATTTTGAGATAAATATCCAAGTGGTTGTGCAATGCATCGTTATCGGGGCGAGCCAGGTCTCGACTGAATACTTAATGTTATCTAAACGGCTAAATGTTGTGTCACGGTAGCGACAACATAATGACCTGCGACATAGCAGGTTGTAACGATAATTCATTATATTTGATAACCCTTATATTCGTATTCCATTGAAAGTAAATGGAATTCAAAGTTGCTCTTTGATAGGAGCATAAATCAAAAGTATCATTAGCAAACACGTGACTTGTCACAATTATTACTGAGTGAGGTTTATTTGAAGTAAAATAGCAAGAATATTGGATAATTCATTTATTATTCAAAAACATGCAAAATTTCCTTTATCTGACAAGTTGAACAAATTCTAGAACGTTTAATAAAGTAGATACAGAGACTTAATATCTAACAATTGCAACACTCCACTTAATACAAGATAGCAATAAACATAAATTTATCGCTCAATCAAGCGACTGCGTTGCCAACGGCCAGAGTAAACAAATAATTATAAATCGGCTGATAAAATCGACCATTAATCTTCCCGCGAGATCACTTACAAAAGTTAATTCTAATCTCCAAACAAGGTCATCGCATACAATACATACTCCTGAGTACATAAAATGTATGTAACAATACTATATCAGATACAATAGAGTCACACGTGTCGCCCGACGAAACTCGACACAAACAAAGACGGTTTAAAATTTCTAATGAGCAGTTGCCTAAACTTGGCACAACGTTTACACGACGGCTGAATACTGATTACGACGAATATTGGACATACAAATGAGCTATAACCCGGCCGAATGGTAACGTAACCGATGCCGGTACACCGGCAAACCAACTGAGGTTATATTCGTTTTCACTGGCTCAAATTTGCACAAAGCATCGTAATAAACGGCTAGATTATAGCGAATAAATGGTAAATAACAGTGAGGCAACCTAATGCATTATGGAGCGTGTTAATTAAAATTTAATGGCTCACACTTCGCGATTCTGATCGAGTAGCTACTCAGACTTGTTTTTGTCGTCGCCCGGAACTGTAGCTGAAATTGCAGAGGCGTATTTATTGGCATATCTCTGATCCCTACTTACATCAATAAACAAAGGGATATAAAACAGAGATTTGGCCGGAGCGCGAACGAGTACGTCATAACAACTCAAATCTGCGAAAAACATCGATAAATTTATTCCTACAGCTTAACCACTCGAAGATATTGACTATTCCACTTGTTTCTCTTTATTAATTCTGCGTGCGTACGCAAGTTTGCTGCGAGATCCGCAAAAATAAACTAGACGAGTTTGTAATGTTGCGGCTTAGCAACAGCGAAATGTGTACACTATTTTACATCTTGATTAGACACTGTGGTCACATTCAGTTTGCCAGAGAGCTTTCTCTTTTCTAGAAAACAATAAAAATGGTAATTCTGCTTATACCTATATTACAATCTAAGTCTTGAGAATTAACTTTAAAGCTGCGAGAATAAATATTACTGAATATGTTAAATTGAGACCTATTTAAGTAGATTTAGAAGCTAACAACCAGTTTTGTGGATATTATTCCATTCAATACAAAGGTAATCTCATAAATCGTTTTAATAATGGATAAGATTAGTTTACTGAGGCGTTTAAAATATGTTATGCTCAAGTTAGTGATTTATTGCAAACAAAATATGCTAAAACGCAGGTTGTAGGACAGGTGATTTGCATTTTATGTAAAGTTTTCAAACGAGATGCATTATTTTGCATGACTTGGTCTACTAATACAGCAACTTTCAAGAATGATTTTGTTGATAACATATTACAAACAGAATTAATCCCTACAATTAAAAAAATACCTAATGCTATCAATTTCCATCATAAATGATTAATCCATTGTGTGGTAAACTTCAATCCTCCTTTGTGTTATAATAAGAAACTCCCCAAGGAACTCGCCTACTAGTTTGTTTAACGGAGTTGTAAATTAACAAGGAAAGAGTTTGTAACGTCCGGAAACAACTTCTATAACAGGTCGGGACATGTCTCAGCTGGGAACGACAGGCTATTGCCCAAAGGAACTTGTTCCATTGTTGCGGATAGGCAGTTCTTTCCTTTGTCCTTTCTAGAAAAACTTTTCTTTTACTTACAAATATGGCTATATCATTTCAAAATTCGACTATTTTTACCTAAATATTTTTACATTTAGTGGTTCAATAATTTTATCTGGCTGCTAAATCTTTTATATGTAAATCAAATTGTATATTTAGTGATTATTAAATAGATATGTTAATGCAGATCAGTTTAGAATTTAGACAAATTTAAAAGGCGAAAAGTGAGTAAATATGATGTTCGCCGTTCTTCTTCAAAATTTCATGTATACAATAAGCATTTCTGGTTGTTTTTCTCGAGTTCGATGAGGTCACGCCGTATTTATATTTAATAGCTACATTATTATTCTGAACAGCATGCGGTTTTAATAGAATTGCATTTCCCTTAAATAATACATTCAGTTTCAATCGATTTTAAAAACGAATTTATAAACTCGATGATTGCAAGTTTTTGTATTAAAGTTTTGCGATTACTTTTATATGGGATTTTATTGATTTAACAATTGTAATATGTATTTCGATTTAGAATTTTCACGTCGTTACGTCTATCTGCAAACGGCAAAGCAATACTTACAGTTGACGCATGTGTAGTTATATTATTGATGGCTCGATGCGTGTCAATGTTTAAACAAATATTCTTACACATTTATGATATCATAAAGAAAACAATTGTGACGCTACTTATCATAATTATTGTAATGAATAGTTGTGTTTTCTGTGCCCGGTTTATCATCTTATTTACTTACTTCAAGTTTTCATTTGCTAAGTGATAACGGCGTCGAGGAATAAAGATAACTTACATAAGTCTTATTTTTGTCTTTATTTATGACTATTTCCAGTTATAAGCTTCTCCTTGATCTCTATGTAGTGCTATACTTCTCTGACGCACGTACTCTTATTTACGGTTGTATCTAGAACTTTCTATGCTATTAGAAGTGAAAATTTATCTAACGACTTTTCGTTGATCAACAGAATTTGTAAGATGTTCTCTTGAAATTATTTCCTTTTCACTACCAATTATTCCAAATTTAAAAACCTTGTTGTAATGTTTGTATCTTAATATTTATCTGCAGACAACAAAACTACTTTCATTCGTAAGTTACAAATTGAGAGTTTAATATGTATTTTTTTTTGGCAAAGATGAACATTTTGTAAATGACATATTTTTGTCGTTATAAATAGATTGCCAGATAAAAAATTGGGCATAAAATGGAATATACCAATTTTATCAGTCGATCGCCGAAAATCTTGGTTTGACCTACGAACTTTGGGCATAAAAAGAAACCATGAAGTGCATCAGTAGAGATATTATCGTCACGATTCGTTTCAAACCGTGTTTTTTGATTCGCTCCAGCGGTGCAGCGGTGACTCACGATCGCCCAAGGCCGCGAAGCCGGCCGGCGTGGCGTAGCAACCGACCAACCATTTTTTACAATTCTTTTTTGTCCAATTGTTTTCGTACTGCCTTTGCGGTTTTAACCGTTCGAAAGATTGATCGCGGTTGCCATGGCAATTTCGCCAAAAAATTATAGCCTTACGTAATTACATGATTTTGGAGTATTTTTTTGTTTTGTGCTGTACGCATGTTTGTTCATGGAACTGTTTTTTACTCTTTGTAAGAAGATCGATAATCAAATTAAAATGGCTGACAACTACTTTTACATATACATTTATGTACACTGTTACAGATTTTTATTGGATCTTAATAAACTTAATTCTAATTAATTTTGATACCCAATGTACACACAGATTCATCAAAAATAGATAATTTGAAATTTCAAATATGTTCTAAAATAAATAGGAATAGAGAATACGGTAAGAGGTTAACGATAAAAAAATCAAAATGACGTTAAAATCGATCATATCAAATGCATTTATTTCGTATAAGGCTGCGGAGTGACAAATTTGAATACTGTAAAGGAAACATCGAAAATTCCAGGCTGATGCAACATCGGAAGTGTAATAATAATACGCCGGCCGTAACTGTCGTTGACAATTTTACTTTAGCCTTTCCAGCCGTTTACACTGCAGCTATGCTGTAGCGTTTTATTGCGACCATTTTAAAGCCTATTGTTCATTTTCTTAGAACATTCGCGAACTTATACGAACTGTTACCATGTCGATATTTTCGGTGAAAGAAACAAATATTTAATACAAAAAAGGTTAATTGCCAATCGCTAAGGACCGTAAAGACATAATTACAATAATTTTTACATCTTTCACAAAATTTTCAAATTTTTCGTGTCACATTTTATCCATTCAAGAAAATTTTTACATTGAATAATAAGAATTTTTGATTATTCAAAATCATAAAATACACATTTACAAGTAATCTTACATAAAATTCCTTATCTAACACTTTATCACAACTTATATCTAGAATACAGAATATCTTATCGACCCAAGTCTTTGTTGCGTCAAGGTGCGGCTAGCCGTCCTGACGCCCATTTTAAATCGCTAACGCTATAAATACCTACTATAAATTACATTAACGCTTATCTTAAATCTAGCTTACATCTAAATTACACTAAAAAGCCACGACTTATAGGAAACGTGTTTCTTAGTAATAGGAACGTAACACGCGCGATTTATGTTCTATTCGCACCGGGTATAATTTGATTCGCGTTTGGAAACCGAACTGTGAAACGGGACCGGTATATTGGAACAAAGAAAAGCCGGCCGGCTTGCGGTAGGAAGCCGGTGCGGAGCGACGCAGAGACGACCGGCAGCGAACGCGGACGGGCGCGACTGGCGCGCGGGGCCCCCGCGGCCGCCCGCGGAGCGACCCCCCGCACCCCCTTCCTCGGCTCTCTATATAAAAAGCAAACTCTTCCCGGCATCGTCAGTCCAGTCCGTCACAGACAGCGACAGGGTCGGGTGGGTCACACAGTGAGCCGAGGGCGAGCGAACGAAGCCCTGTGGTTACGAGATCAGATCTGATGCGGTCGTGTTAGCCGGACGTTTCCAACTTCCCATCGATCTCTTCGCGATAACTAGTCGCCGGTAGCGAAGCCGGTACAGTCGTTCAGTGCGCATTCGCAGTACAAAAGAGTATAAGTTCCGGAACGGAACGCTTTAATTTTTCGTATTAAAAGTGTACAATATAAGTAAAAATTTGGAAAACATGGAGATCCTGCCGGTCACGAGTCAGTTTAACGTCGGATTCAGTAGTGAAAAAGGTGAGTCGACTTTCTATTCTGTGCGGTGGAGAGGGAACTTAGAAAGCAAAGTGACGATCGTCAGCTGTTGCCATGCAGCGCGCGCACGCCGCCTGACGAAACATGCTCCCGCAGTGGACGGGCCGCTGGCTACACTCGCCATTACATTACATTACTAACGTTACCTGTTACTAATAGCAATGCTACAACAATATAATGACAGTTGGAGCGGTCAGTGAAAATAGGTCGGGATCGAAACGTCACGGTCAGCTGATCAACAGCTGTTCTGTAACGCTCCCTTGCCCTCTAATGCGGTGTGCTTCAATTAACTTTCGACTTTATTCCCCTTCTTATAAGTTACTTGTTCGATTCGAATAAGATCAGAGGCTCGGTCAACGGTTGAGATTTCATTGCTAAGTTTTTTTTAACGATTAGCGACTTTTACATTCGTAGCGACGGTCAAAAAATGTAGTTTGAGTGGAAGAAACAATTTAATTTCTTCTGAATCTTTTCAAGAGTTCGATTCGATTTTAATTTTTTTCTCTATTGTTGCAGCGTGGAACGGGCCGACATGGCGGGAGGCGCCGGTGCCGGTGCCGACGGAGACGGCGCTGGCTCAAAGACTCGAGAGAGAGCTACGAGCGGCCAAGGGGGCCAGCGAGCTAGCCACGGCCGAGGTGCTGGTACCTGCGGAGCTGCTGTCTAGGGCGTCGCGGCAAACGCTGGCGCTGGCCGAGGGGGAGCCCTGCGGCTCCAGGGGCGCGGCGGTCATCGTGGACGTGGCCGGCCGACGGCTCGCCGCCTTCAAGATCGACCCCAACACGCTCACCACGCACGAAATACACCTTCACCTCGAACATGACGCCACGAACTGGACCAGCCTGTTGCCGCAATTTTTAAAGTGAGTTCGCATTTCCCGTCATCACAGTATCAACAATAAATTATTAAGTTATAAAGCATTCCGAATTAGTTTTCATGGGTAGCAATGCAAGTGATGCCGATTTGGTTTAGGTTTCTCAACTTATGCAGGTTACATTATACACTCCTGGGCGGCAGTACTGTTGCTACGCTTCCCAATTTTCTGCCCTACGACATTTAGTATGTCCGATGAGTTATACTAATGACCCTTTCTTCTTTGCAGAAACTTAACGCGAGGCGGCACCATCATCATCAGCCCCCAGTTCACGATAGAAAAGAAAAAGCTGTTTCGAAGCCAGGCCGAGTGAACCGGCTGTGATAGCGCGTGATGCGAGCGAGCCGACTGATTGCCCTCCTCGATATCTACGTATCGTTATTTTAACAAATATCAATATTATTATTATATGTATATTAATTATTATATATTTTTAATAAGAGAAAAAAGCACAGCGTGATATGTAATGTATAGTTGTAGAGTAAGCGCAGAGGAGCGCATAGGTGCGCGGTCGCGTCGCCGGCCCGGCAGGGGTGCGACTCTCGAAGCGCGCCTTGTCGATATCGATACAAAGCGCGACTATCGACGCAGGTCGCGGGCCGCGGCCGGCGGCGCGCGCGACGGCGCGGCGGCGTGCGCGACCAACCCTTCCCCTCCCCCCCCCAGCACCCTCGCCCTCATCCCCGGCCTCACCGTCGCCCACCGCGGTGCCCGCCCCGCGCCTTCTTATGTTAATCATTGTTCGTATTTTATTATCGGATGTTTAATGATCGTCTGGCTGTCGGAGTGGTTGGTCGTGTGAGTGGCGTGGCGGCGTTAGGTGCGCACCATGATCTCAGTCGCCGCCGCGCGTGTGATACTGATGCCCTGATTGGTTTAGTGTTACGTATTATTTTTTGTTTCGAGTTCGATTCTATTCTGAAGTTGCGTAGAGTTCGTATATTTCATGTATCGTAATCGTATTTATTAGAGGCGATCTCTATGGAGATCAGATATGTGTACGTTTTTCGTAATTGTACTAGTTCGTACATTTGTTTGTGATACTACTTTTGTAATGTATAAAATTTAAATGAGAAAAATATACTTTAATGAGTAAGCGAGCACGCATGCAGATTATTGTTAAGAGAGTTGTATCATAGAGCCGTGTGAACGGAGGCAATAAGAGGAGCGGCGCGGGGTCTCTCCGCGCTCTAATATACTGCAAAGATCTCAGGTTATATTATTATAGTTATAACAAGTATTAAGTTATTTAAGTTAATATAAAGATTGTCATTTTTTTGTAAGATTGTTTTCTATCGCCGCGCGAAGCTGCGTTACTATAGTCCAGTGGGAGAGGAGAGACATTTTGTACTAACCGTACCTATAGTTGACGAGGTGTTACTGAAGTCGATGCATTTTGTTCATCCAGTGTAATTACTACATTAAATGTAAATCAATAGACTAACAATTTTTAAACGAAATCTAAATGTTTGTAGGGTCCAGTGTTTTAAACGCACAATATCATAGTACTAGAATTCACTTTCATCAAAAAAGATTTTAAAAAGCTATAAAAACATTTTACTTCTAAACTTGAAATGTCGACATATACAAAACTAACAATAATAATAAATGTATCAATTGTTTATAATTGATATTTATTTCATAGACAGTAAAAGAAAATGTAGAAATTATTAAAAAATACATAGTTTCAATAATGGATTTTATTGTTTTTCTTATATTCTAAAACCCGATTCCTATCCTTTGAACACAACACGAATACGAGGCAGAAAGCTAGCGACACAAAAACCGACACACCTACCTGTTTACAACATATAAGTATGACGAAACTACGTAAAACAGAGAACAAGTTGGGTACATTTACATACATTACCATAAAGTCAGCTTAGGTAAAAACAATCAGAGAGTGGAGCGAGCAATAGATTTATCGGAACCGGTTCGTGAGCCGCGACTTGGCCGGCCGCGGCGGTCGCGACCGGTTCCAAAACCACTAGAACAGTTTTACCCCCAACATGAATATCTATATGTCTGTCTATATTTGGAAGTAGAACTCCGCGCAGTGGGACTACGGACGCTACATAATTAAACCATTATATACTATTTCTACCTAATTCCATTACCCTGCTCTTCTATGGAGGCAGTTGTAAAGCAAGCTTCCTCGAGAAGTTCGAAAAGACGAGTGGCAACGCATCGAGACCATAAATCCTAAATTCTTGGCCACAGTGACCATTGAACATCAGATGGTCACCATAACCGTTACCAGGACAGCCTGTAGCAATGCAGCGAAGCTAGTTTGAGCTCACAAATCACATAAATAAAGTAAATGGTAAAACTAAATGAAAAGATAAAACCGTTCGACATAATACCCATTGTTCCTGCCAATAGATTGACTTGTAGTTTTGACCTGAATCCTGCGGGGCTTTAATAATAATTTCTTTGTTTAGATACGAATTCCTATTGTTTTATTCGGGCTTACACGTAAGCCCATGGCCCAGGCTGAAGTAATACGTATAGATAAGTAAAATCATTTTGGTAAAAGTGGAATATACCCAAACCGTAACTAAGACACGGGCGAACAAAAACAGGTATATTTTTATATACTGCGTTCAAGGTAGTAATTTCAATCTTCGCCTGCCTAATTTTATCGGCTGCGTACGGAAATTGAATCGGAGTAGTCATTTTTGCCGGGTCCTTGGATTAGCTTTTACCTGCGGGTTTGTGCCTCACTGTTGTTAATTTCTTAGTTTTCTTTAATACTCGTTTTTTATCATAAGAGTAGCAAACTAGCGTGTAAGACACCTGATGTGCAAAAGTCTGCAGCTTATGAACACGCGCATACAATATTGAACAAGACTAACTTCTTATTTGACGTCGCAAGAAGATACGTTGCTACTCCTGAGGACTTAGATGGTCTCCTCATTTCTAAGTAAAGCTGGCAACCACACCTCTGCAACCTAAACCCCAGATCCTTCACAGCGGATTACAATGGAATCAATTAGTAATTAGTTGAACTAGTAAAATTTCAATTTGATCACTAGTGTCTGTTTCGAGTACACTTTTTATAATATTATAAATTCTTTTGTCAGCTTTCACTGGTCTTATTAAGTACAGTTATTTTCTTAATCATATATTCAGTACTCACTTTTCTAGTTCAGTAAGGCATGAAAACATATACATTATAATATTAAGTGATGAAATTTACTTAAATAGAGTTTATTTAGCTAGCGTTTTGCTTTTTAAATTTCTCCGTTACCATAATAGGTTTCTAAGTTAATATGTTAGATAATAGGTTCTAAGAATCATTACACGTTTCTAAAGATTCTTGTACATCTTACGTACAGACAACTTGAGGTGATTTATTTAACGGTACGTAGCGATGAAGTTGGTTCGATAAATGGCTCCGAACAGAACGTTGGAGGGGCTTTAATTCCCCAACTTTCCGCGCTAAGTCAACTGAAAATTACATTAACAGAGGTACTCGGAGATATACGGCACTTGTTCTTCCGTGAACAGATAGCGGCTTTAGATGGCCAAGCGGAATATCAATTACAGACCCTCATATTGTCATACAGTGCCGCGAGTTCTAGGTTCGATTCCAGTCAGGCAGACGTAAATATATTTTTTTTGTTCTGGGTCTGAGTATTTGTGTATTTATATTTGTATGTTACTATGGGATTAAAAATAGCGAGTGGAAATGCTAGTGTACGGCTATGCGTGTAGATTATTTTTAAAATAAAAATTATATTTTTGAAAAGTTTTTCTTTGAAAATAATATCTCATCTCCACCATATATTCATATATCATAGGTATCACCGTTGGTAAGCGGTGTAGGTTCACGATTTTTTTAAGGTTTAATATTTTGTATACTTCGATTATTTTAATAGAATTGCTTTAAATAAACATATATAGTTACATAATTAAATGTAATTTATTGAAATGTATTGTAATATGAACTTTTGCGCTAGAAAAAACCACAAAACCGAGTATATTTTAATGGTAACTTACCATCAAGTAAATAAGTATAAGTATTTCTTAACTATCACCATACAAAAACTCACCATATGACACTTACGTGTAAAAATAAATTCTCGAAAATATCTCTGTCATTTTTATGAATAATTTAAATCAATTCCGAACCATTGATTACAAACGAGCTTTATACAGTACGGTTATGGAACAATGGGCACTTACAAGGGCCTACAGAATAATAATAAGTCGGCACAGTGAACGGGGTCGAGCGCCACAAGTCCACAACCTATGGTTTTCGGTACCCTTACACAATACTCAATAAACCAAGGGTTATTTCACTTTCTAACCGCAGTGATTCAAACAAGATGATTACTGTTCTGTTTGCCAATCCCGACAATCGCTTGGAACTATCGACAGTTGAAAGCCGATGTTTTAACATCACTAATTTTGAAAATTTTTATTATAATATTGATGGCAGCTATTTAATGATTTCTCAAACGTTTTTAATGATTTGTATTTAATTATTTATC
The DNA here is from genome assembly GCA_018251015.1 of Phocides pigmalion okeechobee. NCBI lineage: Eukaryota > Metazoa > Arthropoda > Insecta > Lepidoptera > Hesperiidae > Phocides > Phocides pigmalion. Next base: position 12,069 of record DWON01001925.1, read on the forward strand.
GGATCGGTAGCGTGTTTTAGTCGCTTCAGCTAAGGCTTACTTTTGTTCAATTGTTCTTTTACATAAAAATAACAAGGTATATACATATGTACCTCCAAAATTGTTAATAGGTACCTACACAATATAAAAATATGTAGTTAGGTAGGTTATTAATATAAAAAAGGGTTTAGATTTTGTCATTTTTTACTAAATCAAAATTATAGCTTGACAGTATGATAAAAATGACTTAAGGTTCTGAAATAAATAGGTTTAAGAAGCCTAATCAATCCCTTTCGTAAGCCGGTATTGTATAACACAATTTGGCTGAAAGGCTACAAAATTCGAAACCTTTTTTACTTTGAAAGGAAGGTAGGAAGGTATATCTGAATCTGAATAAGCCAGGCACCCCTGTTAAGTCGATAAGAGCCACTGCAATATAAATGACTTGATAAATCCTTCGAGAAACGCCCTTTGGTTCTGCCACCCTTTTGCTGTAAAAATCTAAGTATGCTTTTATCAATGTGCAAGTTATTTAATACTAGTGTTAAATTTGTGCGTGGAAAATAGCTCAGATGTTCGCAATAAATCATAATATATAATTTGAAAAATATTGCTTAAAAACACAGTTATCTTAACTATAATTACGTGTCAATGTTCAATTTTAGTGTAATATAACGTGATAATACAGGGCCCAAAACCAGGTCAGAGGTACTGGCACATTGTGTACAAATTTTGCGATCGATTACATCATTCTTTATCAGGCTGAAGAAACACAAATAAATAATCAAACGGATATATTTACATATAAGTTTATTTTTTATAAAATGGAAGTAGGAAACTAATATTCACTCCACTTTTGGTAAGTAATAATCAAGTTTCTAAAGACCAAAATTCCTACTTGTAGTCGATTATATGTGGTGTACTTTTAAGGACTAAGGTTGTCGCCTTTTGTGAATAAGCCGGCAACCACACTTTTCTACACAAGTACGCTTTACGCTAGAAATTGATGTGGCGATGGTACCTGCTCGGTCGAATCCTACACTTTCTACTACTCGCATTAATCTATTTATATTTTAAAGCGCAGGTTTATTTTAAAATAGCGTAATTTGACAAAGCAGGACAAATTTGTACCGTGAGATTTTTTCGGGGACAATGGGACAGAAAAACTATTAAAGGGCAGTCCCGTTCGAAATGGGACGTGTGGTCACGTTAAAATAAAAAATAACATAGTCTGATTGTAATCGAATAAACTAAGCTAGAAGCATGGTGTCGATTGAAACAATATATTAACAAGAAATTATAAGCGCGTTATATCAAGGTACTTGTTATAGGAAATGTAGAAAAGCTAAAAGCTAAATATAAATAGGGGCATTCAATAAACAGCTGATAAATGATATGAGCTGATATGAATTTCACAAACGCTATCGATAGATGGCGTTGGTTTCTTCATTTATTCTATTTCGTAAACAATAAGTCGGTAATTCATATTATTTGTACATCGTTACACTATTGGTCGAACAATAAAAACTTAAAACAACACATGTGAAAAAATATTTTTGTAAGTAATTATGCATTTAATTTCAATTAGGAGCAAGAAGCGAATTGATGTAGATTTCTTTGTTGCTAAGAGACCTACATTCGCTGGAACTGACAAGTAACGCCATCTATCGGTACACGTTTAAAACAATCATACGATACACGTCATTCAAGATGGAGACCGGCTAACCGGTTGTTTGTTTACAAACGAAAATGCTGAATTTATTAGCGCTACTTGTTGCTATAAGTGGTTGCAGCATGTTGTTTTCGATTTGAATTATTTGACGTCATAACGCTAATATAGAATGTGAAAAATAATATTCACCTATCTAGTTATAACGACTATGTACCTACCTTTATAAATGGCAGAACTATACTTGAACCGCAGGTATATAATCGTCTTCATAATTCGCCATGAAGCGATGCTTGTTTGGGCTAGAGGGGCAGGGTTGTTACATTTACAAATTTTAGTTGACCCCTTGTCCCACTAGACTTAAGGAAAGTTTTTCCAAATGCATATTTAATCATAAATACGTTAATATTTTTATGATAGTTGAACTACGGTTTAGACACGGATGGTGCCATTGCCGCGCTCATAATCCGCTGCAAAGCATTACTTGTGTTTCATTTAGAGAAGTGCGGTTGCTGGTAACACTTAGAAGCGATGCGACCATCTTCGTGCCCAAGAGCAGCAACACATGTATGCAGGAAGTCAGAAATGACATTAGTACTGGTTAAGGCTAACCTCTTCTCTGAACTCTGAGATCAACCACGTCTAAACATGGTCATCTGTGCGGTGCAGGGTCCTACAATGGCCGGCACGTTCGCCTGCTATTTTTGTAACATAAAAAAACACTATCCATATTCTAAGTTCACTAATTTCGACGTTACATTGTTTTTTGAGGAAAACAAAATTACGTGATATTTGCTGAGAGACATCTCTTCCCCACATGAGATTGAGATTGGAACTCCATTCCCCCTAAAAGCCTGTCGTAATTAAAATACGCCTGATATATACTTTCTGTGTGTCCTTTGGTCTTAGTATATGACTGTGAGCCAGAAAATCGTTATTAATATTCGTGTAGCACCTTCAACCTTCACTCGTTGAAATAGAGGTGATATTTGTTTGAACAGTTGATTACAAAGTTTATCAGGATTTATCAACCGTGATAAGGTAAGCCGGGTGGTTGCACTTAGTGTGGCAATTTTATTATGTTTGTGTGTACCTACTTTATCTCAAATATTGCCATCAAAATATCTTCCTACTTACGTACCTACTTATATGAAATGTCATTGACGCAGTATCAAATGCATTTTATCCGATTACCTTTAAGAGCAGTGGAAGCCTACTCTCACACAGTAAGTTCGGGGTTCAAATCGCATACTACAAAATCTGATTTACGAAATTATTCAATGTATTTTAAATATAATTTTACAAATTCGTTAAATTTGTTCATATAAGGTAAATAAACCTATCGTGATATTTCATTTTGTGTCGATAATATTTTCCTTGGTCATGTGATTTACTGTTTTTTTAATAGTATTCTTTAAATGAGACTAGTAATATGCTGACCTAATTACTTATTTGAACTTATTTTATTTTAAACTGGTTTAGCCGTGACCACGAGCCATGCGACTGGTTCAAAGTGTCGGCAATCAAAATTCGTTAATCGTGAGTACCCGGTACATAGTTAAATGTATTTTAGATTCGGTAAGGACCATATTTTAATATATTAGGAGCGTTTTTAGTACTGGTGTACACAATAAACTAATTTGGGGCCATAATTTAAAGCACCGGCAAAAGGTCGAGCAACCCAAAGTTTTGTAATTAAACCGACAACTTTTATAGAACATTGAACGCTAACACTTTGAAATAGAAATATTGAGATACCTCCCTCATATATTGTTCGAAGTCAATTCTTTATATACATATGTAATAGAAGTAGCAAACGAACTTGCCTGTCCACCCGGTGTTTCCTTCCCCGTCTTATCGAAAAGAAACACCTTAGAGGTCGACGGTAGTTATTTGACGTTCAAAAAGAGTTCTGTAAAGAATCTACTTTGAAATTTTTGGTGAATTTTTTTATCGTTACTTGTCTCTGCCGCTCATGGACATCTATGACCTACGGCAAAAAGTACGAAAGTCCTTTTCAAAGGCAAAGATGTGTTGCTACTCCTAAAGACTGAGATGGTCGTTTATAAGTCAGCCTCACGCAGTAAACTTCACGCTCACTCACACACTATACAAATAAATAAAATTTAAGTGTTTGTATGTAACATTATACATAACACTGACATTTAACAACATTTTTTTGAATTTTTGTCTGTCTGTCAGTCTGTTTGGTCCGGCTAATTTCTGGAACAGCTGGAGCGTTTTTGATGGGACCTTCACTGGCAGATAGCTGATGTAACAAAAGAGTAACTTAGAATTTTATGTTAGGATTATATAAAATAATAATGGCGCGAATGAAGTCGCGAGCACAGGCAGTTGGTGATAAATATGCCTTAGTAAACTCCAGTCGCGCATCGAAGCTAACACACATTTTTTATCACTACGGGATGATTATGCCTAAGAAGTGACACAGTAAAAACTATATTAGCACACGCGAGTAATAGTCTCGTTGGAACAACTAAAGTGAAGGGTGACAAGAACTGATAGCAAGCAGAATGTCGTACATGACAATTTTAATCCGACTTATAAAATCTTTATATACAATAATAATGAAAATCTTAAAACTATAATGAAAGCCTAACCTAAACAATCTAAAGTTCGTGTCTATGCGGCATGGCTCCAAGAATATTAGCCGCATTCTCGCGTTGAATAGCAATCGAAATACGCGAAATATGAAGCAACCCTCTTGTCACCGGCTGCGTCGTTCAAACGATTGAAAGATTATTTGTAAGATTTGTTTACATATTATTACAATAAAGAAAATCATAAAACTATTTACAATAAAAGCCTAACATGCAACGAGATCGCCATGTAATAAGATGCATATGCAGGTGACTGAAAGACATGATAATGGGGTTCAAACTGTTAAAATGAAAAGTACCTAATGATATTGTACGACTAGCCACCCGGCCAGCTTCGCTCGTGTAATAAACCATATATGTATGTAGTTACTTACATAAATTTTCTTTCATACGTGCATCCAGTCATTACCTAGTTGCAAAAACTAACAATCAGAAACATCTTAGCTTAAGCATCTATTATAATTAGTTTTAAGCTTAAATTTTATATGTACTCAAAAACGTCTTTGTTATCATTTTTAAAACCAATTCACAGCCCTGTTATCTAATTTAAAAATATTTGTTACGTAATATCGGTTTGAAAAATCTTCGAAAATAAAATCAGTGATAAATTACACTTTATCTTTTAGTTTAGCATAATTATTGTGCTTACATTAAAAAACTAACAAAAGTAAAAAAGATAGCTTTAATGTAATCATGTTTCTCAAATAAAAATTAATTAACAAGTAATTTAGACAACAAATCACATTAAAACGTATATTTTTATAACAAAGAAACTTATTAAGAAATATTTATGTGACCGTTGCAGATAACATAAGAATGCAACATTGTAAAATTCTGATCTTATCGCGAATGAGAAAATCTTGTTGCAAATATTTTGTTATTACATTTATACTTTGAATACCTTCACAAACTTCACTGTCGCAAAATTTACAACGAATAATAGCATATTTATACCAAAGGACGTAATAGATACCTACTGATATTTACCTTAATATTAATTCACCTCCCTCCTAATCCGCCGGAAAGCATTACTTGTGTTTGGGTTAGAGGTGCGGCTGCCGGCTACACTTTGAAGCGAGGCGACCGTCTTAGTCCTCAGGAGTAGCAACACATCTACGTTCGAGCTCAAATAGGCTTTCGGTCGTGTTTGTGGTTGTACATGTTTGTACGTACATGTTAAGTAACATCAGGTGGTTTGAATGCTCGTTTGTTACTCTTCTCACATAAAAAAATATATAACGAGAGCTTAATCTAAAGGGTTAATTAAAAAGTATTAATCGTAAATACCCGTTATATAGTAAAATGATTTAATTTCTCGATGATATTAGTTTAAAATCGAATCTAAAGGGTCACCGTGTTCATGCGGCATGGTGCCAAGAACGCGAGCTGCATTTCCGCGAAGAATAGCGATCGTAATTCTCTCCGTGAGATATAAAACAGCCCTCTTGTCACCAACTGATATGTTTTAAATTACATATATTTTGCTTTTAAGTACATCAGCTATTAAGTTAGTTTAATTGAACAGTATTTTTAATTAATTAACATAAGTAAGAGGTGGTAGAATTACAGTTCGCGTAGGGAGCTACCTTCATAATTGTATGTTTCGGTTGGAGAGGTGCGGTTGCCGGCTACACATATAGACGAGGCGGCCATCTCAGACCTCAGGAGTAGGAACGCATGTACGAGTTCAGCCAGGATACTGTCCTGTTTATGATCAGGTAGCCTGCGAGCTTGTTTACAGCTTTTCAAAAATAATATTTGTTTTTAGTTTTAATAGTCCTCAGTTTAGTCCAGTTATCGTGTTGTGTCTCCCAGCAGAGAGCCGCAAGATGTGCTGTTTCGAAAGCTGTCCGTAGCAACATCTTAATATCAGCGCACTTATTGCTCTTAACTCTCCAGTTCGACCAGCAGCATGAAAACTATAAACGATATTTTGTACTTTTTTAACAGAAAACCCAAGTCATCGGTCATTCAGTTTAGGTTATCGCTGCTGAAAAAGATATATGAGCCTACTTGTACACAAATATGTTCTCCTGAGAAACCTGTTGGAATGCTGTAAGATGCTTCCAATATGGTTTTAAGGTACGATTTTTAATTTGTCCAATTAGACTTGTCTTCAAAAGTAGAATCGCACTCAGCCGGAGGATGTTTCAATTGTAATTATTTAAATACAAAATGGAATAACGATATTGCATTATTATTATTTATTGTACTTTAAAAAGAACATAGTATTTATCTTGTCACATTCCCTATTTATATTGTGAAGCTTACTGATCTCAATTTAAAAATGTACTCTATTTGCTTCTACCCAGTCAGCCATTGAGCCTTCTTACTTCATATATAACTTTTTTTCTATATTTTACTATTACTGAACGTTTTGTTAGGTATTTATTAAAAAGAGCGTTTATAACGTGAAGCAATTCTTGCCTTTTGATGGAATGGAAAGGAATGTTGTACCGCTTACACATGAAGCGACCTTACTTCTCATTGATAGCGTCATGTCTGAGAAGCCCTTGCAATGAAGAATAAAGTAACATTTATCGGTGGACCACTAAAACTACAGGCTCTTCATTTTTTATTTGACGATTTAAATGTGGTCCACAAAGCTGGCTGTCAGTGGATAAGAAAGACAAACAATCGTCAAGAATGGAAACCTCACGAGGAGTGTTAGAAAAAGGTATACCCCATTAAGAAAAGATACCTTAGTTCGTTTGAAATGGAACACGTGCCTTAATGCGAGTTTAACAGCTCGCTAAATGATTTCATGGCCTTAATGAGAAGTTGCCATAAAGTAAATTATCATAAAGTAGGTAGAGCATAGAGCATAGAGTACGGCGACAGAGATAATAGAGAGATAAAGTGACGGTTTAAATAAAGACAGTTTTATTTAAATTTTTACATTTTTTATAGTTATATCCTTAACTAGCGATCCACCACGGTTTTGCACGATTGTTTTGGCTGTACTCTGCTACAATGTGCATGTATTATACATACCTGTATGTATTAAACCTTCCTCTTTACTAATCTTATTACATAAAAAACCTTCAAAGATCAACTATCGGCCGTGTGGCCGGGAATTGGATGGGTGACCGCTAATGACAAAATTTTATACTGGTTTCCGTGTGTTGTATGACTTTCAGTCGTGGTAGTAATATCTAAGGACAGAAGATAACGCTTGTCAAAGGTTACTGCAAAATTTGGACTGCAAAACACAAGTTTAAACATACACAGTACAACAAACGATACAACGGGAGAGGTACCACCGAGGCTTCTATACTATTTGAGGTTAGTTGGTTCATTGATGTCCATGAGCTGCAATTACCACTTACCATCAGGCTTGCACGCTCGTTTCCCACTCTTCAAATAAAAAAAAAACATTAAATATACATTTCATAGCTTCCACAGCTTCATAGGTACATGACGTCACTAAACTGATCATAAATCGATAAGCAATTACACGGAAACGTAATTGCTTATCGATTTCAGCCAGTCCCAACCACTTGGACTTCAAAGCACCATAACAATCCACTGTAAATACGAACCAATTATAGCTGAAAGCCCGCATTAGGATTTAAAACCTTTCACACGGATTCGGAACTCGAAATAAACGGGTAAACACTGTAAAATTTAATGGCAGCAGGCACAACCGAGCGCTTTCATTAATGCAAAGTGTACTTTTCATTAAATCCTCCCAAAAGATTACCGCAACCACCATTGCTCAATCATAATCAACGGCGCCCACAACTGTCCTTACCAAGCATCAATGGACGTATTACTAAGCGAAATTTTCTTTGATAACTTACTCGTGAGTTATATTAGTACAAGGTCCCGGAATAAATCCAGACTTGCGCTTGCTCGTGGTAAACAACACAATTAAGGCCTGAGCTCCAATTGATGGACTTTCCCGTCTCTGCACAGAACGACACAGTGTCCCACCGTGTTAATATGACAAGGAAATGGCCAGCCGTGTCGCTTAAATGACGAACGGCCCGCAACCAACGTGTGTTACAGAATTAGATGTTGCTATGTAATCATAGTCCTGCGTAGGGTGTAATATATTTTGATATCATTTGCAACGCGACTTTGCTCCTTTTAATCGCACCAGTCCCAGAAAGCGTCGAATGAAATGTTGAGACAAATTCAAAGGAGTTTTATCTTCTTCCATAATAAATAGTACAATATTTCTTGTAATGTTAGAAAGAGTATCAAATGAGTGTACGGGCCACTTAATAATAAGTGCTTGCTTTAACTCATTGACATCCACTTCCACAAGACTCAAGTCTTGAAGTTTAAACTACATATATGTTTTGCACCCCCTTTGGACTATTATGTTCGCCTCGCTTGTAAGTGTATTTGGCAACTACATTACCTCAACTGAAACACAAGAATGCTCCACTGTGGATTATGTACATAACTATGGAATCTCCCCGGTAGCGAATACTGTTGGGAACCTCTTTAAAAATAGTGCACTATTTGAGAGCCGTTTTTTCGATAGATGCGTGATAGTTTAACTAGCATTTACAATATTAAATTGATACCGAAATATTCGGATTAATATATTAAAAACAGTAAATGGATTAAGTAAATAAACAAATCACAATTTAAGCCAAAAATTAAGTAAGTTAAAAACTTTGCGTTACCACTACAACTCGTAGGTATATATAACCATATACATATATAGCCAATAAACACATTGATCGCCTAATCGCATGTAAAAAATGGCATATGTATTCAGCCTTAAGTTTATTCTTGGATACTAAGTTCCTTATACTCGTAGCGCGGATTTTATTAATATAATAAGTTGAATAACAAATAATGCTAGCTGACTACGAGTTTATTTCTATGGGTGTTACCTCTTTCCCTCGCTCGGTTTGACGTGGACGTCTTCATTTCTTTCATAAATTTGCTTAAAATATACATATACGGTAAAAATAGAGCTGCAACATTTATTACTTCCGACCATCCATCAGCCTTTACGCGTCCACTGCTGGACATAGGCCTCCCCCAGGTGCCCCCACTCTGACCGGTTCTGTGCCCTCTGCATACAGCGATTACCCGCTATCCTTATCAGGTCGTCGGTCCACCTGGTTGAGGGTCGCCCTGTGCTCCTTTTGTCTAGACGTGGTCGCCACTCGAGGACCTTTCTGCCCCATCGGTTATCCATCCTTCGCGCGATGTGGTCAGCCCACTGCCACTTCAGCCTGCAAAATTTATTATTTATAATATTATGTGATTTTAAAGTAATATTATGATATATTTTATTATGTACCTACGGGATACTCACGATTAGCGTTTTATTTATTTTTGTTTTTTGATTGCAGATATTTCGAACCAGCTAACCAGCAATATTATAAAATTATTATAATATTTAAATCTATGAGAGGGAAACCACGAGCAAAAATTAGTAAAAATAAATTTAGCACTAAACAAAATATGCAACTGCCATTTATTAAAATTTAAAGATGAAAATTTATCTGTTAATGCGTTTTTTAATGTTACGTAAGGATTTATTTGTGTGTTAAGTTTTTGGATATTAATTTTGGCACAAAAAACTTAATTTGCATCGAAATGGTGTTTACTCTTTATCTAAATGTGGAATCTTGTGTATCCTTCTAAGTAAATAATTACCACGGCTAATTTAATAACGGATAAATATAGTGTTTTGATGCTATTTAATATTCTGTGGGTATATTAACATAATCGTATTGCATTCCCTACCACCACTATATAAAAGTAAAACGTTATCAGTTTGGATATCTTTTGTGTTTCTTTAACACGAAAATTATTTATTTAATCTGTCTTTAATTTTATACACAGAAATCCTGTACCTCTGTTCTTGTTCTAGGCTATGTATTATCGTGCTATATTATAGTGGGATAGAGTAATGGCTAGAAATACTTATAGTAAAAATTAAACTTTTTTCCAAGGGTTCTTCTTTCGTATAGCTTTATAGATCATAGCAGGCGACTTAGCTTGAATTTAGCGAGGAGACTTCACTCCCTGGATAGACTGTATCCTAACGGTATCAGTTCTCAACAGCTAATCAGGTACATCGCAACGCATCAT
>DWON01001926.1:0-22403 GCA_018251015.1 Phocides pigmalion okeechobee
GGTGGGGCGGGGGTGTGGGTGTGGGGGGCGAGGGGCGGCGGGGGGGGGGGGGGCGCGCCGCGCGCCGCCCGCCCGCCGCCCGCCGCCGGCAGCGAACAGCTAGCGACCAGCGGGCTAGCCCTCCGCGGGCGCAGCCTCACCCTCCGCCGCAGCCGGCGCTGCTGCTTCTGGTTTTTTCCTCTGCCAGCCATCACACATTTTTCGGAGAAAAGCTAGAAGCATTAACGACATGTTAACTTACATTATATTAAATAATATTACGGTTAAACTTACTGTTAAACATAGAGCACAATCTTGAAGCAGTTGAAGACAGCAGCTAGCAAAGAACGAAAAATAAATAACATTGAATATTAATTGTAACGGCTGAATAAATGCATGTAATGAATTTATTAAAATGTGGGCCTAAATGTAATTTTTGTCTAATATGGCATTTTTTTACTAATATCTTAATTTAATTTCATTTACCGACCGAAGTTATTTACATCTTAAGCGTTATTTCTTAGCTAACAAAATATAAGCAACTATACATTTACCTAGGTAACTCACCGTATACCTACAAAATCATATTTTTACGCAATTGTTAAAGAAGTTCACTATCGACAATCATTAATTATGTTAAATTTAATATTATATGGAAATATTTTTTCCGTTGTCGTATGGTGTTAAAAGTTGCTTAAAATTTAGATACAATAAGCTCTTAAACGTTTTTAATTATAGTAAGCGAGTATAAGTTAAGCAACAAGTATTTAACACCTAACTTAATTCACTTACGATCTTATAACTAAAGATATGACATCACGTGCAGTCCTCTACGCCATCACCTTCTTCAGGAATGCTGTAAATGGAGAAAAGGTAAAACAAAGGTCCACACACACACAAAGTGGTCAATACTGGGGCGGTATTCAGAATAGCTATGGTATTTCATTCGTTTAAGGTGAGGTCGTACATTCCAAAAAACAGTTCAGGGTTTGATAAGTGCTCTTATAAATACATGCACGGGGACAGTGCTGATTGTATAAAGGACATATGGTGGTGCTAAAATACATTAAAATATCATCCCTCACGCTACCAAAATTCCTACAATTTAGAAAAAATGTGTAGGGGGTAAGTCACTTTATAAGTCAAATACAAGTTTCTATTTTATATTATGTTGATACATATGTAGGTATTTACATAAGGATTTATCTCATTACAACTACTTACACTTGATTGTATTCCACTATTTAAAAACAGTTTAATAACTTTATGTACTTACGTGCGTATGGGATCATGCCGTCATCATCTTCAGGGTCCATGCAATCTTTTGTAACCTCCGCGACTTCAGCATCATCAAGTTTCTCACCTAAAAAATAATTTTCATAAACATATAATTATCTCTTATTTTTAATATCAAAAACTCAATAATATTAAAAAATACCGTTTCAATAGGCTTAAAAGTCAGACTGCGATTACCGAAAGTAAAAAGTCTTCCAATTCAGCTTTATTAAAATCACTTATAGTACTTAGTTACTTAGTAATAAACAGTATTTATGTATACGACTCACCTAACGCAAGAAGCGTGTGTGTGAGTTCGGCACCAAGCATGAGACCATTTTCGTTCTTGTCGTACAGCTTCAAACATTCCAGGAAGTCTTCGTAGCAGCCCTGGTCTTTGTCTTTCTTGGCTTGGCTGTAAATGGGAAGGAACTCTTCAAGCTGAAACAATAACGATCATAGTAAATCATGTGCAGTAGATTTATCATCACGGGCTAGGGACGGTGTTAAAAGTTTATACTTCTTTATACGACTACAATTTTTATTTTTTTATTCTTTATTTTACGTCAATAGGTGCATGACCTCTTGTCATCATATTAAATTTGACATTAAATAGTCAATATATTAACTAGTTTAATCATTGTTTTTTTTTTCATTTATATTTATAGAACTAGTCCACCTATACCTATAAGCTGCAGCGGCCGCTTAACATCGAGTGACTTGTTGACTTGTTAATTAAGGTCAGTCTTGTAATCAAAGATCTCTTGGTTTAATTTGACTAAATTACCGTAAGCTGCTTCTCGCCCTTCTTCTTGGTGCCACCGAGTTTCTCGATGGTGGCCAGTGTGGGGTTGGAGTTGAGTGCTCTCAGCACATCTCCGAGGTTGAAGGCATCGATCTTGCCGCTGCCATCGAAGTCGTAGATTGAGAAGGCGAAGGATGCCCCTGATTGACAAAACGTACAATATATTTAAAGTACCTACTTCTAACCTTGTAAAATCACGAGCAATTGGTCCAGAAGAATAAGTTTAATTCAAATGTAGGAGACATTTTAAATTTGTATAATATTTTTTATCCAATAAAAATAAATATGATTTTTGATGATGAATATGATTTTAATAAACTTTCGTTTATTAAAATCTACGTAAATATAGTTTCATTTAATAATAATCTATTGAATATATCTCAATAAAAAGAAATCGATAGTTCATAAATCAAATATGCAAACTAAAATGCTAAAGGGTCAAAAATGTACATTAAATAATATATAATCAATCTTAATCTTCCAAAAACTCGAGAATTAAATGTATATTGACCTAATATATTTCATGTCTAAATTGAAGGACAGCTAAGGACTAATGAACCGCAAAGTTTAAAAATTATTTCAAATACTAAAAGTAAAAATATTAATTAAAACTGCAGGACTACTATTAAATATCGATGATAACAGCATGACTTATTTCCGCAAATCATTAAAGTAAAGGATCTAATCTCTAACCCAGGTGTAGCGCAGAGAACAGAAACGTGGACGAACCTAAAATGCTATCTTCACCACCACACATTCGATATTTTCGCAGTGGACTCGTGAGTCAGTTTCTAATTATAAACCGATTGTAACTGTGTCGTGATTTCAATAATTTCCTAAATGTGGCGCCCGCTATATATATTTACTCATATTATAAAGAATTTTAACCACCCTTCATTTTAAATTAAAAAGAAATAACTAATTATTCTTAAGTCAGATGTACTTAAGTGATCATAAGTAGTATATCATAATTAAAATTGGCATCATAATTTTAGACGACTTCCAACCTTGATATTGACAGCTGATTACTAATCATGAGATTTGTGGAATGATAAATAATAATAGACGTGAATTACGTAGGTAAGTAACCAGCGTAAGCAGTATTGCCAAAAAATGCGAAGCGCTAATGCAGTGAAATCCGAGCGGAGTTTCTCTGTTTGGGCGGGCGGCAAAGATGGATCACGTGACGCAAGAAGTTAATTTTGGAACGCAGCGCGCGCGCATCGTGGTCGTGCCACTGGCGCTGCCACCGGCATCGCTTAGCAACGCGAACCTTTTATGAGAAACGAGCTATACTTAGATATTACGGTGTCAAAGTATTATGTGCATGCTTGTTATATATCAACAATTAATGAACAAACGTTACACAAAATAAAAGATTAGACAAAATACTTAAAATGTATTTGTAAAATTAAAATCAAATAGTTCATAATTAGTTTCTTAATTCTTGTGTTAATGTTAATTTAACATGTTAATATTTTAGTATTATAACATATATAGCAATATTATATTAATTTTAAATATTATCCCAATCATTTATATTCAAATATATAATGTGCTGTTTATTAATATAAATAAAAAACTTACTTTCGATGTCGTTCTTGCTGAGATCGCTCTGAAAATTATCAAAAATATTTCGTTATTTTCATATTTAACTTTTAGCAGGCAAGTACCTATTGTGTTCTGTGTAGTATGTATTGCGTCACCTCACGCCACTGAAAGTATTTTGTGTAGTGTATTCCATGAAATAGAATTGATATTCACTATTGTTTAGCACAACACTTTCCATTTACGTCTTGCGAAAACATGAATTTACTCGCGAGCTTCCGGTCTGCGGAATATAGATCACGAGGATTACCGCGAATCTATTTACACTTGTTAAGTTACAATCCGTTATTTCACTGAACTTTTCTTCCACATTTCACTGCCGTTATAGATGACTCACCATTTTGTGTGGTGTTAGGTGGTTCCCTCCCGGTCTTCACTGGCAGACGTTCAGACAAGAAGTGGGGCTCGGGAACTTTTCGCCTGACTGTTTTAACTGGCTCAGATGGCGCTCCCGTCTGGATATTTGAGATTTAGCCCAGGAATCCGTGACCGTTCTATTTTCGGCGAAGTTGAACCATACCCACGGTGTCTTCAGACTCATAACATTTAAAGACGGGCAAAAGAGATAACAACAGTTTGCATATATTCCACCAATAACTAACGCCAGTCCCAATGGTAAATCTACATTTACGCTAAACTATTTCGATCGGTTTTGTGTCGTATAATATACTCTTGGAATCTAAGGTGTCGAGTATAGGTATTGAAAAGTAGGTGAAAGCAAAACGAAGAGACCTGACTTATAAAACCAATAAATTAAATAAAAAATATAAAATCCAAAATAACTTTTATTTTATAATAGGAATAAATTTAATTTAAATGTTATAATGAAAATCACTTCACGGACAACCAATTTAATACCGTTTATCAAAGAGAGATTTATTATTCATCTACTTGATCACTAGAGTGCAACTCGAATACTTTCCTGCTATAAGAATTAAATAGCGCTTCATTTAGGGTATAAAACTTCCAAGCAACTGTACGCGATGGAGATGGAGATCGCATCTTGCGATTGTCCAAAAGACTAGCGGTGCGATTCCGTGCCTTAGGTGATAGAGGACATCCGGACATCAAGCCGGGTCGGCCTTCCTATGAACAAATAAAGTGAAATCATACGTTGAACACAAACAACCAAAAATATTGAAGTCAAAGACATACAAACCAAGAAAAACCGTAATATTATAAGATACTCAATAAAAAGCAGTCAGCATTAATACGTGGTGGTAGGAGGTAACTATATTACGGCCAGGTGGTACTGCCGCTTATTTGATACTACGCCGACAGAGATTGGGTTGCTCAGATAGGTTAAACTGTTAAATGCTAGTTGGGTATGTCCATAAGCTTAACACCAGGTAGCTCGCTCACTCATTTGCTATAAAAACATACTATTTAAGTACTTCTCATACCTTACGCTTGCCAATCAATCGTTGCTTCCACCACCAACTACGTAATCGAGTCATAAACCTAGCGCCCTGTAAACGACATCGTTTCATCAGACTATGCTTTTGGTCCGCAACAACCGTCGGAACAACAGGTTCTTCTAATTTCATTTTAGTCTGCCAAAAATATGGGAATGAATAAGAAGTTTGTAACGCCTGATTGCAAACATGTTTGTACTATTTGTCACATACAACGCTATAGATAAAAATACACAACTACTGGAAAAATATGATTGTAATATATCACCTGGCCTGCTTCGGCCTTTACTGCAATATTTTCAGAAGATACGTTTGTTGGCAGTTCCACCTCGTGCAGTGGGAGACTTTTTTGAGCTTCAAGATAATATTCTTCTTCCGAAAATTTTTCATAATCACCTTAAACATTATTAATAAACAGTTAACAAGTACTAAAATCGTAAAATCCTACAAATAGTACTTACGGTTCATAGTAGAAAATGTTTTTTCATATAAATCGATGTCTTTCTTTGTAATCTCCACATCTTCATTAACATCCTTTAAACAAACATAAAATGTTTAGACAAAAGGAACTCTGAATACACTATTATAACAATGATAGATTAAAAAATTACCATTACTTTTATTGCTTGTGTGCATTTTGAATGACTTTCCGCTACATTATTTACGTTGTCCACATGAAATGTTACGCTTTCGGGAACATCATTAACCACTGCATCGGCCAAAAATGAATAGCTAGAATGAGTACTTTCGGACATCACATGTTGTTGAGGAATAAGAACATCTCCACAGACAATGTTAAGAGCTAAATCGATGGAAGACTCCACCAGTTGGGCCACAGAGCTTGTAAGAAAGTTTCGAGATTCCGAGTATTTTACTACGTCTTCTGTTACTTCAACGAGTACTGCTTGTTCTAATTCATTCATATCAAATAGGCAACTTATTGCCATTGACGATGATCGCATACCAGTGGTTCTCTGAAATTTTGTAACTTCTGTATTATTTCTTACAAGAATACTCATGTACATTTCCTATTTCTAAAACAACTACACGTAATTATTAAAATAACTTACATATATTGTCTATTCCATAATAATATAGTATAACACGATAATCAAAAAAATAAATACAATTATTTGGCATCAATAATAAATCATATTTGGAAGCTGTCCAAATAAAATTCATGTTTACAATATCTAACTACAATTATATATCCAAGTACTTCGATCTTCTGTTTACCGTTTGCATATCTTCGTCGCCTTGACCAATGAGACAGTTGTCGTTATAACTTTTTGTATTATCACCTAAAACATATTTTACAAAAAATCAGTTACACGTAATAATCACGTTTGAAATACTAACATCGAATACAACTTGAACATACAGTATAATACCACAGTTTTGGTATAACAATGATACTTCATTTCAATAAAAAATTAAAACTAACCAATGTCTTTCTGGGGTGATGTAACATATACAGTATCTTCCTGTTTTATTTCGCAATCGATGATTTTTTCGCAACCTTTGAAATCCATAACTCCTAGTAATCCAGCGTTTTTACAAAACTCGCCATTTCCTTTTTTCTGATCCCATATGTAACGCCAGGGTTGGCCTGTCAATCAATTTAAATCATACATACCTACATATATTTTTGTGAAAAATAAAGCATTGGGATAAAATTGGTAAAACAAAATATTTTTACCTGAATCGTTAGCCGCATTAACAATATCTTGTGCTTCGTCTAAAACTTGAGTAACAACGTTTATTGCCACTAAAGCTGCCAAATGTGGATTGCAGGATTGACCATTATCTGGTAACGATGGCATTTTGGTTCAAAAAGAGTTTGTTGGAATTTCCTTTGAAATTTTGTTGATAAAAGAGTTAATAATATTTATGTCAATCTTCTGTCGTATAGTATATTTTTATTCCTATTTCAACCAGTGTCGTAGTAGTTCAAATGTATAGTTCGTGAGGTTGAATAAATAAACTAAAAGATGTTTTATATTCATTATTTTTATTTTCTTATTTTCACTTATGTACATATTTATACCAAGATAAGATGAACCAATAATAGCATGTTACTTATGTAACATTGCTATAAGATCACTTAAGTGTATGTGGAACCACGCCCAGTGAATAGTTCCATAGTAGATTTCATTATAACGTAGAATTAAATAATTACACATGCACAATATTCATTTTGTCGGTGGAAATACATTTCATTTACCATAAAATATTACAAAACACAGTAATTTCTAAGTTTATTCCGTCAAAATATCCTGTCTTTCTTTCTTGTTCAATATTCGCTACCATATAAATAAAAGAGAACAATTTTTACGCCTTAGGAATCGTAAATATCATCAAATATTTATGCAAACGATAAAAAAACTATATGCACTAAATATATTTATGTAATAATAACTTTTTTAAACAGCTTTTCCCTATTTATCATATTATATTACTATTAGATATTCATATTAAAGACTTCAAGTAGGTACAAATAAGTCAAGGCAAAATTATGATTTCATTATTTTCTCCAAGTTATTTATCATTTTACTACGGAACCTAAACAGAGAAAGATAGCTTAAATATATATATATTTTTTCCCCACAGAGATAGCAAAAAGTGAAAGAAAATACCACTTGTGTATTTTTACCAACTGGTAGGTTCTAACGTATGGTATGAGTAGGTAATATTTGCTGTAATAATAAAGACGTAACAGATTTACATCAAAAGCGTTATTCATTCAAACAGAGCGTTGCTATTTCTGTACCGCCCAGCCAATAGCTATAGTATTCTTCAACCTCGAGTTATTTTAGCCTGTTTCTCGATTGTGCTATACCACATATACACAATTTTATTAAAATTGATTATATGTGCTCGCAATATGCCCTATCTACGTTGAATAACCAAAAGTGTACTTATTCCAATTCCAGTAGTACCGAAATAGGTATACCTATTCATTACCTAATTCAGACAATTACTTATTAGTTAGGCTACTTAGGCTCCACTATCATAATAATAAGTTAAAAGAACAAGATATTTGTCATTTCATGTTATAGCCGAATAATAGTAACAATTTTATGAACTTACAGAAAAGTGAATCAGTAGGTATTCTGTAAAATATAATAAATAAATACCTTTTTCATTAAATTTACCTAAAATACTATAAACAATGAAGGTAATGTCCATTCATTTAATAGAATAGTGCCTATATTTGACCCAAGTACAAATATCTAAACAATACCGATATTTATGAGCTTACTAAGAAAATACAAAGTGGAATAGGTAATTCAAATAAGTCATCTAAAAATAATATATCTGTTATACTTCAACTAATATTTTTTCATTGTTTATGTACATACCTGCAAAACAAAAATAAAACGGATATTACGTATTTATTTTCAGACACTATTAGTCACGTAGTTCTACAAATCTTTATCATAGTAATGTTGTAAATTTTCCACTAAATAGATCTCAGCTCAACTCTATATAGGAAACAAATAGAGGACTCCACTCACCTTCACGTATGTTTAAAGGGATTAGGACTACCATTTTGTTACTCGAGCGCAGAAGAAGGGCAATTTTTTCACCTGTAAATATGTTTACATTTATGAAGATATATATACACGAAAGAGTATATACATACATATCACATATACAAACATGAAGTAGGTGGAAGTGTCCTGCTGCTTTTGAATGGAAATCAAGAGTCGCTGTTATAATTATATATAATAAAAATTATTTTATTAAAATGTAATAAAAAAATATACATAATGTGAAACTTTTGTGAATTACAATTTTTATTATACTATCGTTGTATCGTGCCAATTCAAGACACTGTAACTTTAAAACACGACATATAACAGCTCAAATGTCGTTTTTTGTTTTCGATTGGCACTGTAGCATTGCTGCGTAATAGTATAATTTTTAGAAGTATGTTGTGTATAACTTCTTCACGGCTTGACAGGCCCTTTGAACAAAATGCAGCTTTTTTTAGTGAGTGAGTTTTTTTAGTGAGTACATGAATATCTATTTCTTTAAGGCCTTGTATAATAAAAACGGTTTGATGACTTTTAATACGTTTCAGTGTAATGTTATTAATTGCAGTCCGTTTCTGTTTTTCTTTTAAATTATCTTGTTGTACGAGTAGCTCTGTTATACGTATTGGTACCAGAGAAGCATGGACCCCTTTATATTTTGAGTGGCCACTGCAACCTTTGGGCATCTGCAAACTATCCATGTGTGTCCACCACAAGTGTTAAACTAAAATGCAGCGTTATAAACACTATTTTACAGCAATAGGTACCGAACGGTAACCACTACAATCAAACTATAAAATAATAATCTCTTTATTAAAATCTTTATTCGTTTGCCAAAGCAGCAAAGAAACCCTGCATTTACGTAATTAGCTTTATTTAAAGTATTAATTGTATGTTTATCAGTATCTTGGCAATATTTGTTTTAATTCCCAAAGCAAAAAGAGTAGTGTTGTAAATTTGGAACCCTTGTGTGTGCGTTAGCATATCTGTGTGTCTTCGTAGCCGCCAAAAGTGTTTTTTAATACGTTGAAATTTTCATTGCGATGACTCCAAAATAGACTTTTAATTAGCTGAACAGGATTTAATCAAAAGTAGTTACTTTATATGATATATAATTCGAACTAAAATTTGATTATTAGCATATGTAATGAAACTGCAATATTGTAGTAACCTAGACCTTTTTCTACAACTTGGACAGTCTTCTGAGCACCTACGTCCTCGACAACTTATAGCTGACGTTTTTGGACGTGTCTAGGCTTATTAAATAGATGTATATAAGTTGATAACCATACAGATGTTTTTTATGGCAAAATAAATATCCATGGGCAATACTGACCTCCAATAGGAATTAATAATGGAGTGTTTGCTCATTAAAAACATAAGCCACTACTACAAAACTACCATATTTTATAGATATGATTTGTTTTTTATGAGAGATGAGTAGCAAATGAGCACGCAAACCACCTGATAGTAAGTAGTCGCAGCACATAGACATCCATGTAGAATCACTAACAGGACTGAAATCCTATCTGAGCAAGAACATAGATAGCGTTGCTACTCCTAAGGACTAAGGTGGTCGCCTAGCTTCAAAGTGTAGCCGGCAACCGCATCTTCCCAACCAAAATACAAGTAATGCGTTTATGGCGGATTATAAGGGCGGTGATGGTACTTCTCCGGTCGAACTACCGAACCTTAAAATGTTATTTATAACTAAAAAGTCATTTTTTATTTATTTAATCGAACAATGTACGAACGCTGTGTTAAACAATCGACTAACAATGTATACGCAAGCAAAGGGAAAACAATCTATAAAGTAGGAAATGTTTAGTACTGCCGCTCCCTGTCGCGTCTATTTATAAAGCAAATTGCTTGCCACTATGTGAACATTGACACATATAAACCAATCTCGTTAATTTAACAACATTTTATACGTACTTTTTGATGTGTAGGTCCGATTGATTTAATAACGCGATACACAAAAGGACAGCAAAATTAATTCTTAAACGAAATAACTATGCAAGAAAACAATAGCTACGGACGCCAAGTGAAAAAAGCAATGTCTCATGCAAAATTAACATTAAATGTTGAATTCTTCAAACTCTACTTCAATCCTAGATCTGTGTATGATTCAGTTGTTAAGCTACATAAAAACCTATCTGTACAGTTAATGAAAGGTCTTTAATATAACATACTTTTTTATGTAGCTCCCTTTTTATGTCTGTTTAATACAGACAACGATTAAGAATTCGTCTTACAAAAATACATAAAATATCGTCGATAAAGTTTCCTAGTATTTTAAGCCATCAGAGCTTGTGTATATATTTGCAAAAAATTGGAACATTGCGCTGATTCACAGCTGCCGTTTCCATAACAACAGACAGTCTCTCCGTGACAGAGTCTGCGCGCACAGATCAATGGAATCTTCATAGGGATGTCACTGCCTATTTTTCTCATTCAACATTCCTAACTTCAAGGAACTGTTTGCTTGAGACTGGTAAATTTTCACATAGTAGTAATCTATGTGACCAATTTAAGATAGAATGGTTGGTAATAAAATACTTTTTCACCTTGCAATTACAATATATTAATAAGTAGACAAGATTTACACTCCAATGAAACAGGATATATATTATCTAAATGCAGTCAACAAAATATTAACGATTTTGAAATAAAAAAAAATTTAAGGGAATCACAAACGTGGTAGCCCTGTTTGTTCGTCTCAGTCAGAGTGCGCAAAGCCTCACTCTCGGTCGAGCCTTCGGGTAACCGCGCGTTTCATCCCTCTGTCGTCACCTTCCTCTACTTTCAATGAATAAATATTTAGGCCTTTTCAAATGTAAACAGTGCGCCTAAACTAACGATGTGGTCGCTAATTAAAGTATCCATTACACCTTGGTAGGTGCCACTGTGCCCCCTTCTCTGGGATACGGAATAGCTTCTATTGGTGAGTAAATGAGACTGTTACGTAATTTCAAAAGAAGTTTAAATTCAATAAATGATTTTACAGTAATTTTACACAACTACCTAAAACTTGTAGATTCACCACATAGACCTGATGTTTTTGCTATTAGTTTTCTATGATAGTGATGAATTTGTTAACCGTGTTTAATTGCGTAGGTGTGTATGTACGCATTTATCCTGACTTGGCAAATCTCAAAATTTCAAATTATTTTGTAGCAATTCAACTAAAATAAAATTCTTTCTACTTTATGAATATTCATAATATATGAAATTAAAGGAGATGTTTGAAGATGACGTAAGTATCGAGGAAGTTGTACCTATTTCAGTACATATATTCTTATGGAGACAAATTACGCCTTTTGTTCGACCTAGGCTAGGCAAGGTCCACGATGCAGCATGCATGGTAAGTATAAACACGTACCCACATAAGGCACGAGGTTGGGCTAATAAAAATAAATGTCTTAATTGTCTGTGGCACTAATTATTTACTTAATAATCCAGATTATTTATCACATTATTTATACATATTACACTGGGAAAAAAAAAATATAAGTTTAAATATAATCATCGATAAGAATGCTAATTTGGATCATTTATATGAAAATAAACTGTGACTTTGGCTATGCTTTCTTTACAAACAACTTATTGGTGTTTAAATTCGTTTATACGTGTTGCGCAGTTGTAAATAAGCTATTCATAAGTGTTAAGTGTCGTAAAATATTCCGTAAATTGCTAGATGTATTGAAATGGATATAATATCTAGCCAATTCGTAAATTGTGTTAAGCTTTCTGTAAATATCTAACGCATTTCCACTTATTTGTTCAAATCACGCAGTTCTGTCAACGTGCTCCAGGACACCATGTAAGTTAGTAGAAGGCTTTGACGTTTATCCAATACCATGCATGTTTCTTTTATCGTTTATACAATTTTATGAAAGCACGTTCTCAAACGAAACAGCTATTTAGGAAAAAGAGTAGCTACGAACGCTAATTGAAAATAGCAATTTCACATGCTTACGTTATTTTAAAACCTTTTCATATTATCTCTAACTGTAATTTCTAGATATATTTTCTTATTTGGTACTTACTTGTATAATCAACAACTTGGTAAACGTTTTCTTAATAAGCACTTAATAGTAAAGCTATATAGCAATAATAGGATCTATTTATGCAAATACGTGATAGTTGAATAGTGACAGCCTGTGATTTGCCTAGATAGGTAAGTGTAAGTATTTCTATAATTACGGTTCTATAATTATTTCAGAGCCTTTAAAAACGCTTACATAGGGTAGATTGCATCTACGAAAACCTTTATGACGACGGCTATCTTTCGACCACTAAAAGAAAAATGTATAATAGGAGACTGGAAGGAAACTGCTATAAAATATTCATTATTTTTACATATAGACTGTTTAAATGTATTCAAATAAATGGCATTTTATTATTATAAATGTTAATCGACCATTTTATATAGTAATCGTTTTTTTTATTTATTTCTGTAATAATATGTATTTATTATAATTACATATGTTTTATAAAATAATACAAAACATTCAATTTAAAATCATCTAAAAATTGACGTATGATCACAATTTTTCACATTGACGTTAGTATGCTGTGTGTCAGCTGACAGTCACGAAACTATGACAATTGACAAATGACAACTGAACTTGAAATTAGTGTTTCCTGCTTTAATTATATAGCATCCTTTTGGGGATTTTTTTCTTCAATGAAATGATAATTATGCACATTTGGAATAGAATATTGTTGTGTTAATTGCAGCAAAGCAGTAAAGAAATACGCGTTGGCTTTTGATTTATAATTATAATTCACAGGAAATTTTATGACTACGGACTTTAATCGGGTCAAGAAGTACCACGCGTGTTATCATGCGTAGGTTACACGGTATTAGAATAACGTTATGCATATCATGGATTATACACATATATATGGTGGGCATATACTTTTCCATAGTTCTTGAAAACTGATATCTAAAACACGCCGCCATAAAATTGGACGTGGACTAAATTTTATATTAATAAAATCCTTCATTGATAATTCTTAAAGAGTCAGTCTAAAAACAAAAATGTTAAAAGGAATGGAAACTGATTTGTACTTTTAAGATTAAAAAAATCTCTTAATGTTTATATTAAGTTATAGAACGATAATAATGTATTTTATGTTTTTTAGGATTTATTATTTATATTTAGAGTGAAATTAAAATCGACCGTGGTAACATTGTTGGGAAATTTGATGCTGTCATTACTGTTTACTATTTTGTTTTGTTTTTGTTGTGGTTATTTTTTCGGACTTTCCAGCTTTTCTTATTTAAATTTCTATATAATGTATTACGTGCGATTTCGTCGATAAAACATATTGAATTTACTTTGGCTTTCTCTATTCCTACTTTATAATAGAATTCTATAGATTTTTATAGTAACTCATCAACTATTATACATTTTAGTCTTTATTCTTATCAGTAGGGAAAGCTTATATGTAAAATTATAAAACTATGCCTTTTCTTTACAAACGCACGCGTAGGAATTAAAAGAAGCTTGCAAGGTAAGAATTATTTTGTATTATAACATGGAAAAATTAAGATTATATTATAAAAGATTATTATAAATTTATATTTCGTTAAGGCCATACGAACATTGATTACAGAAATAATTGAATTTCTTGCTTAATCATCTACTCCCCAATTGAACAACTGAAAGACATATGTACAAATATTTTTAAATTATATTATAATGAATACCTTTGCACAATATAGAAAATAAGATAAATATGTTTAATGAATTAAAATTATTCTGTTTTTCAAAAAATTATTGTGTATATAAATATTCATTCCTATATGACAGTCCTTTGAAAAAGTGCTGGTTCAAAATCTTCGCTTTGGGCTCTCAATCAGTCTCTCTGAAGCTATTGAATCCATACCACGATGGCGCCTAATACAAGCTGCCTTACCACATGTGATGCATGCGTTGGCTGCTCTGCTGCACAACAGGTATTCCTATTTCTTGTTTCAAAAATAAAATAATGTAAGTAAATAAAGATTTTGAAGTTGGAGGGGCATGTCAAACCCCCAGCGTACACCTCTGGTGTTCAGAAATTGTGTAAGTACTTGCAATTTATTATTTCTGCGTTTAATGGTGAACAAAAACATTGTGTAGAAACCTGCATGTCTGAAAGCCTGCCTGATAGTTCTTCATAAAGTTTTCAAAGGTGAAGTCTAGACCAGGCCTAGATCAAAAATATATTAATGTACTCAGCAGTAGGACAGCAATAGAGAAATTTGCATGGTTTTATCTTATCATATGGTATAATCTTATAAATAGATATATGTATATGGTTAGCTGGAATTTTTTACAAGATACAAATGTAACATCCTGGGTTATCACAGTTGCATAGATATTTGCTGCATCAGAGAGCTGTCAATGTATGGAATTTGAGTTCAAAGACTAGATTTAGGATAAAATCTATTGCCAAGTTAGGGGATAACAACTGGGGAACTGCAGTGCATTCTAGGATTGTCTTACCTTTCAACTTACGTGTTTTAAATGCAGAAATAGCAATTGTAACTGGTTATCTTCGCTATCATGTAAATATTACAGTTTTATTCTTTTTTTTATACTTTTACTATTAATTGGATACTTTATCCTCCCTTCATTATATCTAAAAGATTATGCCTATTTTCTTCTAGAGTAAAAGACAACATGCAATCCCTGGGCAATGTAGAGACCAAGTTGCTGTACACATTGCACTGGATTCTATTGGATGCGTCAGATGAATGTGCAGACAGTGATTATGACAATGAAAAATACTTTTCAAACCCATTTTACTATTTGTTCTCTATACCTGCAATGACTGTAAGTATGACGTTTAATTACTTTTAAGGACATGTATGGATAAAAAATTAAGTAATTCAATAATGTAACATCATAATAATGCTGATAAATAATTTTTGCAGCTTTTTGTGTTCCTCTTTGCTCCAATATCACATCATTTAAAAGAATCTGATTTCACAAATAACTACCGTTTGGAAAATGGTCTCAAAATGTGGCAAGCATTGTGGGAATTCAGACATCCTGATGCTGCCTGTTTCACAACACTCGTAAAGCCTAAACCAAAGCCACTTGGTGGAAAATACTCTAAAAGACATCAGCCAGGAGATGTTTTTATGGGGCGTAAGTGGCCACAAAGTAATGATCTTTTTTTACTCTTATAATTCACACTCCATTTTAGTTCTATCTATATCTTTTGTCTATGGTACTATTTTTTCTAATTATATCATAATTTTTTACTATTTGAATTCACGGTCTCTGCTATCTTAGTTTTATAACCTTATGAAGTAATATTCATTCTCTTAAAATAAATAAATCATCTTAGTTGCATGAACCATTTGAATTTTATCATCTACTAAAGTACTATATAATCAACCAAAACCAAATGAGTCTTTGTTTTGTAGGTAAATTGTCAAAAGAAGAGGGTGGTGTGAGTGGGAGCCCGCCAAGCCAACATCCTGTTGTACAATCTGATGCATCCTCCAAGCAAGCGAGTACTGAAGAGGAGCCCTGGATTTCCTCTCCAAAGGACACAATTTTTCCAGAAACAATTCCAGAAGAGAGTTCAAGCACTGAGGAAGAACATGTGGTATGTTACTTTATATATTATTTTTTGTATTAGTTATAAATTTAGCATGCATGATTTTGTTACAGATTTGGAAAAAAGAATATTATCAGTTCAATTCAAAAGACAATATTATCAGAATACCCGTTTTTTCTGTTTCTACATGAAATATTTTCCGAAAATCTTATTCTTATGGTTGTTCTATCAATAAAGAAATCCATGATTTAATAAAAAAAAAGAACCGTCTCTATGTCTATTACTATATCACATGAAGATCATTTGATTAATTTGAATGAAATTTATTTTATTTTGTAGTTTGAATGAACTGAATGAACATTCAGTATATCGTTTGTTATTTTATAGCTAGGGGGATGCGCAAATATATATACGTATTATCCAAGTTACGAATACAGCTTGTTCTTCATATGAATATTTTATTTGATAGATATTCAAGTCACGTTATAACTAGAAGTGTATATTTGCAGTTTATTTACCAAATGCCGCCTGAATCGAACTATGGCGGAGCGAACAAAGGAACGTATACTATTTACGCAGCGGATCCCAGTTTGTTCCAAATACGTAAGCCCGACAGTGTCAAGCCTGTACTGCCCGGCATCAAGCCTCTACCGCAAATTACTAAAATGAGGTACTTATTTCTAACTTTTTCATTGTAAACTGTCATTTGGTTGGTTTGTTTTGTAACAGTATTATTGGAAATAAACAGTCGGCTATGAAAATGAAGAATTTAATGAGCATGCTCGGTGGGACCCATTCCGCATTTTTTGTGCGAGGTTAGCTGTGGCCAAATTTTTCTTATTCTTAGAGGAGATTCGTGCCCAGCATCTAGGCAGTAACGTTTATGAAGATGATGCACAGTGGGATCGTGAGATGTCCTTGCTAATAGATAGATGGCGGGCCAAACCTGTTGGGGTAGTTGTCCATTGGTGGTCTCGCTGCGACTGGAATTTAAGGGTTGAGCAGGAACAGTGTAGTTTTAGTCAGTAACAGTCTGACATATTCCTTCGTCCTAGCCCTAGGTGGAGTTGATCATTTGATGATTATCACGTCCAGAAAAAAATCCTTTTTAAGCTGAAAAACATAACTTTCAATATAAATTGATGTTCAAATTGTTATATTTAGTGGATATAGTAGGTGAAGAATAATGTATTTAATGTTTTTATCAGTTCTTCAGATAAAGAGTCGTTGACGGATAGCGGAGGAGGACCGGGTCTTAAGAGTACGCCTACATCTACAGAGAAACCGCCTTCAGCAAAACAAGTACACGTAAGTAACTCTTTCGAAATTCTTATTTAAAAGATTGTAATGAATAAACAATGGTTTATTTTTAATTATAAAACATTTTGTAGGTTTCAGCAGCAACTTTTCTAGATGTCGCAACGTTACGGTGCCTGTTTACGACTCAATGGCAAGAGGAAGGCGTTTATTGGGCCTTACACTATTTGTATAACAGGTAAGTTCTATATAAAAGGGGAACAGTAGAGCCGATCCACATATAACCACCGTACACTACGAAAGCTATGACAAAATTCCTTTATACAATTTGTTAATCGTGCGACATTCTATAAACCACAAATTTAACAATTCGATTTGGTCCATGCCTCATGGAGCTCAAGTACAGTTAAGACTTTGCAGTATGTTTTCAGGCTGCGCGACATTTGCGATGATATATCTAAACATGTTCAACCAAGAAAGCGAAGTAATTCGCTTCCAATACCAAAAATTGAAGTATCAATTTACCAAAGCCCAGATATAAAGGAGCGTGATTCCCTAAAGAATTTTATAGAAGTACCGGAGTCAAAAGATATATCGCCAATAACAGAAGCCCCGTTCGCTACTGCCCCAAGAATCGATGAAGAAAATGTAATGACGCGACGAGCAAGCGAAAAAGTCAAACGAAAAATGAAAATGGCTGACCTAAAGGCGTTTGTTGAAACAAAACTTTTGTCCAAGTCAGAGAAAGCTTTAGAAAAGATTGGACACGACGATCATAAATTCAGTTTCCATACTGCAGTAAGAATGATATCTGTACTTATTTTTTTTTATTATAGCTATGGTTAAATATTAAACCATTTTGCATATAAAAATGATACATCAATTATTTTAGGAATACCACAGAAGTCTCGACAATCCTGATGATAGACCCAACTCTGCTCTAGCTAGTAATTTTCCTGCTATGGGGCATATTTTAACTGGAGAATCTCTGCAGTGTAATCTCATAAAAGGAAAGAGTATGCCAAGTCTTAGGTGAGCATAGTTTGTAAGAAGTTCTAAAGAAATGTAAAATAACTTTTTAAATTTATCTTTTTAAGTAGTCTTAGTTTAACAATGTAATAATATGGACCTCAAATTGTAAAGTCGTTAATTATTCGTAGCAAAATACTACATTTTAATTTCAAGCTTAGGTTTCCATTCTTTAACACAAATTACTTACACACGCTCTTCTAATTTTTGTTTACTTTTACCTGGAATTTCTTGTTTTCAAAATTAATCTATTTACATACTTAAGGCACAGCATGATTATGTTTACATACACATTTTCGGTGATTTTCTATTTAAAAATGTATTTTTCTCTTTCTCCCGTGTTTTTGATGCTTAATCCCGTACACTTATATTCTGGACGAACGATATGGTCGCTAGCTGTTTGATTGATGAGCTAGCATCCAATGGGTAAGTCGACAAGCAATATTCCAAGGACAGTAGCCGCTTCGTTGCATAGATGCAAGTTTGGTAATTCACTACGGATATCATGTGAATAGTACCGCGCCTTTATTTTATTTGCGCCTAGACTAATTTTCGTTAATATACTAGCCATTAATCTAGCGGGAATTCATGCCATCCAGTTGTAAAGTAAGCTTAGCTTAAGTAATTTATTAGTAATATCGTGTTAAAGTCAAAACATTTAATCCGATGAAAATGTGCACGCAGCATCAATGAAAATGGATCATGTTCTTTGAAATAGTTATAACCCGTCTGTCACAAAAAGCAACAGTAGTCGTGTACGTCAATAGACTAAGATAGTGTAGTCGATAGGCAAATTTAGCACATTAAAGCTTTCCTTAACAATAATAATTCATTCCAGTGGATTTTTAAAATTGGTCACAATTGTTAAATTATGTTCATTGTTACAGCATGTTACCACAAAATTTTGTCGAAAATTTTGACTGCATGCTACTAAGTACCTAATGTAGCAAGTATGCAGAAATTATACTATTAAAATTAAATACCCATTGCATCTCCCTACACGATACCTTAGTTAATTACACTTTATTTGGTTAATATAGATATAACACTTAATTTCTCAAAAATATTTGTAATTATTCTTCCCAACTATAAAAATAACGAAATTTTTAGTAAATAGTTTGAAAGTATATGAAAGGTATATCAGGCAATTAGTGACAACCTTTTATTATATCACAATTAACACTTTGCCCGCGGCTTAAAACACTGTTGTGTAATACTAGGTGCAACGCGCTTGCGGCTCGTACACGAGTGGTGTGTAGTAAAACATCCATACAAGCTTACGGGCGCACACGACTTCTGTGTACTCGTGAACGCTACGCGCGGTGCCCGACAGGTGTGTAGATCGTCGGCCTTGTCCAGTCTAGAGAAAATAAAAATTGTTGTTGTTGTTGTCTTGTATGTAACGCCGATACGACGACTACACATAGGCATAGGGTACGTTCAATATATTTTCGAGTATATCGAATCCAAAGTATATATTTATCAAATAATATCACAAGTTTATACACTCTTGGTTATTTTGTATTTCCACGTATCAAATTCAAATAATATTGTTACCAAGTTTATTAAAAATATTTCAGTTCTTTTAGAGCTAAAAACGAACGTTTAATATAAGTAGCAATAAGAAAAACTATCATATAATATTACAGTGCACACTCAATCGAACACTTGTACGGTCGGTCGCAAGCTCGTACAGAAATATATTACACAGCACTTGTGTACGCCCGCAAGCGCGTAGCGTTCGTAGCTACACGGCCCGTGTGTAGAGCCGCACCTGTCGTGTAGCTGGCGGCAGGCTGACTAATCTCGAATATGATGGCCTTAGTCAAAGTGTTAAGTGTGTTACGATTCAAATGTTGGTTTGGAAACAAATGATCATTTTAATATTTATTGTTGAAATGGCAAAAAATATGTTAAACAAAGGGAGATGACAATAGTAAAGAACTGGTGAATTATCGACTATCAATGGATAAATATTATTGCAGATACATAGGCGAAGTGAAGACAGAACGTGCACATGGCGCCGTGAGTGCGACGCCTGCCGTCGTACAGAAGAAGAAGAACCCTATAATAACTGTAACAGAACATACACCAACACCGTCGCCCGATTACCTCTCCAAGACAAGACAAGTAAGATAAAAATAAAACCTTTTTAACCGATTTATAAATGTACCAAGCTTAGGGAACAAGTATCAAACGTATTTTCAAAAATCACTTACAGTTTGACTGAAGCTGCTGGTGACATGAGAGATTGTTCGTATCTTGCATAGAAGATTGTAGCCATGTCACTTGGACACGGACTCCCTATAGATTTGTAAATGTTTAGCTTTTGTTGTAACTACTTTAAAGTTGTTCGTTGTAAATATCGATTTTATTTAAAATATATACATATGTATCTTTGATATCATTGAAAATATAAATTTCATTTACTCTAAACTATTTTTATTTCTTATAGGGGTCACTGGAGTCTCAAATAGATTCAGTAAGCATGCAAGGGTCGCAACATATACCCACACCTGAGCGCAAGCCAAGTTTAACTAGATCTCAAACAGACTCTAATATTACGTATGTAGTAGAGGAAATACAGGAAGCGCCTGGCTCTATAAACTACATCACTAAAGATGGGGATATTGACTTTCAAGTCGTCCTTAAGGTAATATAATTATACTATTTTCTATATTTATTGAAGTATAATCGAGTGTGTAGGTTGCGTGTGATACATTTTTTTCATGTGTCACGCCCACAAATCCTATGATTATAGCGTGTTTGAGGGGATTGGAAGTAAAAAAAAACATAGTATATTAACAAAAATTACAATAAAAAGAGGCACACTATTGATATACATAATATTATTATCAACATAATATTAAATTATTTCAAAATGTGTACTTATTTTCTTCAAAACTTAAACAGACAGTAAACACGAAACCAAAAGTACAATAATCGTTATTATTATAATAATCGTAATAATTATTACAAGTACATCGCCTATGCTCATAATAACTACACTACTCAACAACGACTTGAAAGTATATTTATTTAATTATAGGCAGTGTATTCTGTATCTACGATGGACAGTTACTACATAACAATTCGTGTAATGGAAGTAATGCTCAATTTAGTGGACACGTTGATGGAAATTGGTGTCCATAAAAACTGGCAATCAGATACATCTGAAGACCCTCGACCAGAAACTATTGACCCGTTGGCTGATTTTACGAACAAGGACAAGGACAAGGACAAAGAGAGCAAGGTTAAGTGACCCATATAATTACAATTAGTATTTCTCTTCGTTTGTCTTACAATCATGATTTTATTTTGTAGGAAAGAGACTCAGGGATTCCAGGTGCACCAAGTCAAGACTCTACCAATGTCGAGGGCGGGGAAACAAAAGACAAGTTGAAGGAAGAAGATAATTATGACTGTCCATACTATATGATCATGCATATAATACTCAGGTAAATTTGTCGTAAATGCTTCTGAGACTGAAAGGAATAGTAAGTAGCCTGAGCCTATTAGTAAGATTTCTCTATCACACGGTACGGGTTTCAATCCATCCGACGTTCGGAGTTCTGTGCTTATGAGAAGATTTAGTTCTTGCTCTAATGAACAAGAATGGAACAGTAATGAGTTCTGAGTCTTAATCAACCTAATCTGCTTAAGAAAATATATATTTTTCAGTAATCACTTTTTACAGTATATAATAGGCTGGAAAACCATGTTCCCTTTTAGTATAAGGTTGTAGTTACCGATTTTCTTGATTTTTATGAGGCGCTCATCTTAGTCCTCAAGTGTAGTGTGTGTTGTAAGTTGGTCGTTTTTTTTTATTGCGAAAGAGTGAGAAACGGGCATAAGGCCACCTGGTATTAAGTGGTCACTGCAGCCCATGGACAACCACGTCCAATCTCAAATAGAACAGAAGTTCTATTT
>DWON01001927.1:0-22402 GCA_018251015.1 Phocides pigmalion okeechobee
AATAGCTTTTTATAGAAAAAAACAAGGTTGTTATTTTTTTTTTCTGGCTGGCCACCGTCAGCCCAGCGACGCCGACGGTGCCCGCCACTACGTCCGGCAGCTGACAGCGAGGCTGTAATTGTTGAATAAGGCACATTAAAGCGCCAATTAACCAACATTGATTGGTTTCATCTCCCTCCCCCACTACTCCGCTGCGACTAAACAGGTTCCGTACTAAATTATGTATGGCTAGGAAGAATGTTTAGTAATCTAAATCAAAATGTTTTAATCAAAGTAGATCCTTCACGGAACTCTTTTTGCACGTCAATAAACTACCATCGAATCGTAATATGTTACGTTTTGAAGAATTATCGGCGAAAGAAACTCCAAACCACACGTCATTTTTATCGTGGAAAATGTCGTTTACAAATAACAACTTAAATTAATGGAGCGTATCGAGCTGGAGATGTTTCAGATCAAATATTTTTATTCTTTTGATTTTGTAATTTTTTTCAGCTTTTTACAGAGGGTTTGTTTAAAAACTAATTTTATCTTCTTTTCTGATAGAGCTGTGATAAAAATAATTTGACTCTCTTACAACAGCAATTGAACAACTGATAAAATATAATTTGAAATTCAAGTACATATTTAGATTTAAAATTATATAGATATAGACATAGAATAAGAGCACATGCTTATCTAACAAATATGATCAGTAATAAAATAGAATTACTTATATGTATATCGCTATACTGTGTCGATTTTAAAATAAATGGCTGGTTCATGCCTCGTACAAAAAATACTATCACTATTCAGCGCAGGAATACGACTAGCATCCATCCATGCGGCAGAAGCATGAACGTGAACTCCGTGCAGATCGCTTAGGTGAGGTTTTTATTATAATGAGTCTTAAATAATGATTTATGATAAAAAATAAATAATGATTATTTTATTTCATGTTGTGTTACAGTTATAAATTAAGTATTGTTAAATATTTTTTAGTTGGTGTGAATCGAGCTCATGGCATCTAGTTTAGCGGTCAGGATCATTTGCCACTTTACCAAAAAGCCTACTTTATCTGAAATGGATGTTCATCTACTAATGGGTGAACCATCAATTACCTACTTAATAAAGTAGTAAAGAGATTTAGACTTATTTATTTTTGGACCAGCTACGTGTGACATTGCAATAGTATGATATAAGTAGGAGTATGGAGATAATGAATATTTATTAAAGGCGACAATTCCAAGCAAAACACATGAATTTTCTAATAGATATCCCTAAGGAGCGGAGTTCTCCGCCAGTGTTAGCTTTTTGGTAGCCACAACCTAGAAGTCCTCAATGAAAAAGTGAATAAAAGTGTTCTAGATTAGCAAGCTACACCCCGGACCACATGGACATTCGAACTTAAGATATTACTTAAGTAATTAGCTTAAATATAAAGAATTATCACTTCAAAATCAACTATAGGCATAACTCGTTTTAGTTTAAGGGATGTATGAAGGCAAAAGAAGGATTACATGTTAGTTTATAAAGGTTTTTGAAATAAAATATAAGTAGGAAACGAACATTCTTTGCATACATTAACATCTGTGACCAACTCCACTGTAATAAGAGTCCTACTAACAGCAGGTCATAAATGTTTTTCTACCTTTGAGGACTGTGGAGGTTTCCTTATTTGTAAATGAGCCAACAACCTCAGCCTTCTACCGAAACGCCTGAAAGTTGCAGGCTAGAAATGGCTGTGACGGTGGTACCGCCTTGGTCACACTATAGGTTCTGGCATCTTGCATCTTCTTCAACAAAGTTCTTCAAATTTAGAGTAGTAGTCACCAGTCAAGTGGGGTTCATGATTATTGACTAAGCCTACATAAAACGTTTAATTTAGACGGTTAATAAAATCGTCATTGAGCAGATAGCTTTACGCAGAAAACCCAGCTAATGAACAACACAGGTCGAGGCGGCCATTAACGTCAGACGCCGCGGGCGGTGTGCTCGCACCATGCTCGCTCAAGTCGAATAGGACAGGTTTTAGCTTAGAAATTAAAAAGTATATAATTAATGGTGACATGAGGGCTGGTTCATATCTCGCGAAGAGAATGGATATCATTATTCAGCGCGAGAATACGTCTAGTGTTCTTAGTACCACGCTGCATGGGCATAGACTCCGTTTAGACTTTTTAGTTTAGATTTTTAATGTAATTAAAATTTTAGGGTTTTTATTATTGTAATCAACATGTAAATTATCGTTTAATCAATTGTGCATAATAAATAGCAGATGATGCCGTACAAACGATACTTTGATTCCAATAAATTCGTTGGGAAACATTTATAGAAACCAACGTACCATTTCATTAATTTTATACCTACTAACATACAGATTTGAAGGATTTGGCTTCATGTATTCCTATCGATAGAATTAATTTTCAATAACTCGAAATTTAATTTGAAATCAAATATTCAATGTAAAATATTAATTTTAAACTAAAGAAGTATCGTTTGTCTATAATAACCATAGACAGGTCAAACTCTTGTAGTTGTTTTTGGGCTTAAACGCATTTTGGTACAAACAGGTACAATTGTACGTTCACATCCCTCTTGTGTGTGTCATGGCCAGTGACAATCACAAAGACATAAAAAAGAAATCTGAGCTGGGATCGATTACGCAACTCTTTAGTGACATATCGATATATTGATAGTAGCGATTATATCTCTATCTTCAAATATTATAAAACAAAGTCCCCGGTCGCGTTTGTTTGCGATAAACCGAAAGAAATATGGGCGGATTTGATACATAATAAATTTAGGGTTGTTTTTGTAAATTGGGCGAGAAATTAAATAGTTAAATGCAATATAGTAATTCAATGGTCGTTCGCAATACTCGTAGGTGTTTCCAATTTTTTGTTTTTGCGACTAGGTAATGACTAGACAAGTATGAAAGAAAAATAATGTAAGTAAATATAAAATCTATTACCCGAGCGGAGGTGGACCGGGTCGCTAGTTATAGAAAAGGGTGTCCTACTTTGTGAAAACGCGTGGTGTCCCGCGCACCTGTGCTTGTCAGGCTTTGATCTCTGCTATCCTTTCGCGACGAGTCCTGATTGTTCGCCCCATTACTCCATTACGGCCGTAATTACTCGCCACGACAAAACCTTAGTTCACGGTATCTGTGACAGGATACCTTGTATAATGTACTTTTGTATCCAGAATTCAATTCAATATGAAGAGGCTTTTACCCCCCTCCCCTCATAATCAGTCTTGAAGCAACTTTTGTGTTTTGGTTGGAACCGGCTGCACTTAGAAGTTTTGCAAAAAAGTATATGATTAATAATAAAAATCTAAAAAGTAGCTTTAACATTTTTAATTCTCTTTAATAACAAGCGAGACTTAGACAGGTAAAGAAATACAGTTCGATCGGTGGTATTACCGCCACACCGATAATCCACGGTAAATTGTTACTTGTATATCGGTTGACGAGGAACGGTTGTCGGCTACACTAACAAATAAGGCGACCATCTCGAGCCTCAGAAGACAACGCAAATATGTATGCCATCAAGTATGACTTTACTCCTGTTTAATATTGGATGCCCATGAACTGCTTAGATTATTTAACTTTATTATTTTTAATTTATACTTTGTTTTTTTATTTTTAATTGAAAGAGTGTTTACTATTTCAATTAAAAATAGAAAACCAATAATACTGATCTCTCAATTAAAATCCACAGACAACTTCGTAGGCATCAACAAGTATCGCGAGAAGAAAAGGTATTTCTAAAAACGACATAATAATCCAAGAAGAAACTACGGAAATTGAGCGAGCGAGGTTGTTTCAGTTTTATCCTTTAAAGGGTTAATTAACTAAGTAATTGATTGCTTTACTTGATCGCTTCTGTGCGCCCATTATGTACGGACGGGAATTAATAAGCAAATATTTTGTTTATAAGCGTTTCTCGACAATTTCTAAATAAGATGGAAAATTAAATATTTAGGAAAATTAATGAAACCATTTTTAAGAGCACTTATTTAGTGAACTAACACGTAGTATTTTTTTTGTAAGAAAGAAAGTAACTCTATATAGCCTTTTTATGAATTACTAAATGAGTACAAGTACAATATAATCCCTGCCGTCCTTAGATAATTGTAACCAACTTGATAAACAAGTCTTTTGGTTCTCTCTTAAAGTCGACTACAAATGAGTTTCTACTTCTGAGGTCTAAGACATCATACGTAAGTGAGCTGGCAACGTCACATAGGTTTCCCTCAAAATACAAAAATCGCGCCAAAAATTTAAGCATGGATGATGCTTCGATTTCTTTAAAAACCATTGCTACACCCTGGCAGGGTTCATGCCGAGACCTTACGTACACGGTGTATAGACCATGATGCAATAAAGACGCTTACTTACTTTCTTAACATCTTGACTTAGATGCTAGATATTTGCTAGATTTTCAGATGAAAATTATGTATTTTGGAATAAAGATTTCCTTTCGGAATCGGACTGGTTATTACATTAAAGCATATTGGTATTACGGTAACGGTACCCTGCAAGACATTTTAATTTAGTCAAAAGGTCTATCGTTTACTTTGAATTCCACGTACATATTATAACTAAAATAACCTTACCACACCTTCCGTACATTGAAAGGTTGAAATAATCTGTATGGGTCGGGAAGCAATCTTGCGGTTCGATGTAAAAGCGTCAATGTCGACTCATACTATAAATCGATCTCGTCATAGTCAGGCGATCACGTGAGTCCTTTCTAGTAGCGACACATCTGTGACCAACTTCTGATGAGACTCATACACATCGAGTGGTTACAGATTTCCATGGGCTGCCGTTACTATTTACTATCAGATGGACTGCACGCTCATTTGCTACTCTCACTCAAACGCATATCTTTACGTAAAGCACAACTATATATGTAAGCAGACCTTTTTTTAGGGGACACATTCCCGAAAGTTGTAAGTCAAAATTTTAATGACAATTTTTCGATATTCCCGAAATGTACTTTAGGGGCACTACGTGTCTTGGCGTGCCTTCACAAAAAAGGCCCTAGGTGAAAGGATATTTTAATGATAAGTCTGCAATATTACATTGCAGCGACCATTAAGTTGGAGTAACAAGAACAATATCGCAATTACCAGCGCTGGACAAGTTGGCGGCGCAAGATGGAGCGCTGGTCATCTCGGGGCCAATCGAGTTACCGACTTGTGGACATCCGCACAGTACATCCGTCTCAATGCAGAAGCAATTATAGCTTTAGAATATAGTGTTTTTTGTAATGCTATTTTAGGTTAGGCTTTTAATATAATTAGTTTTAAGATTTTCATCATCGTAAATATGGGAATAAAAATAAATATTTTTGTATAAGCAATTTCATAGTCATTGACATAAATAATATTAAAAATGAATTTATAGTCACAAATAAAATTTTTAATTATAGGTCAATATTAAAATCCGTTCGTGATATCTATTTACGTAATGGATGACATGCAAACGAAAACGCAGTCCACCTGATAGTAAGTGGTCACTGCCGCCCATGGACAACAACCCTCATAAGGAATAAGAGTTCCATTTGAAATCGGTTACAGATGTGCGGCTACTCTTGAGGAATAATAAGGTGGGCCCTTAAAGAGAACTGACAACCATATATCCAACATAAAAAAGCTGATGTAATGTTAAGTCTATTCATCCATTCATCTGCCTTTATGTGTCCATTGCTGGACATAGGCCTCCTCTAGGTGCCGCCACTCAGACCGGTTCTGTGCCTTCTGCATCCAGCAGTTTCCTGCTACCTTTATCGAGTCATTGGTCCATCTAGTTAGGGGACGCCCTATGCTTTTTTGCCCAGACGTGGTCGCCACTCTGGACCTTTCTGCCCCATTGTTTGTCCATCTAGTGAGGAATTTCATCTGCTAAGTTTGCTTGTACTGCAGCAACAGCATGCAATCATAGTAGAAGGAACAAGCGCCTAACTGACCGCCCGATACGCTGTTATGTCACTAATCTACATGCAGGTAGATTATTCTCGTGTATACATTAATAAATCGCATATTTTATACGATCCTGTGTGTGTGTGTGACATTTGGTATTCTAATCAAAACCATTTATACAGGCCTGATAAAGCAGTTACATATTTGATTTTAAATGAACCCAAAAAATAAATATGGAATCTAAAAAAGAAAAAGCAACTTGCTGTAAGGTAGATCGTTAAATCTTCCATTAGCACCTGACAACAGTTTCCCCCGCCACCGCAGTTTCACCGTGGCCACAAGTCATGCAAGTGGCTCGAAATATCGGCAATCAAAATTCAAAAATCGTTAAACGTGAGTACCCGGTACATAGTAAAACAGTTACATATAGTCCGTTACTTTTTAAACTGTATTTTATTAGTCAAGGTGAAGGAACTTTTGCGATTCGGAAGAAAAGTATGTGATGGCTTGCTTTCAAATAAAGCAACCACTGAGGCCTCAGGTGTAGCAACGTATCTAGATCGACTTCCAGTCGGACTCTTGTTCTTTATGGAGTTGGTTATAGATGATCATGGACGGCAGTGACCATTTACCATCAGGTGTTCTACACGCTCATTTGCTACTTACATTTAATAAAAAAGCTCCTGCCCGTCCGAAATAGATGTTTACATATAATTATGTCCATATACAATACATAGTACATTAATTAAAATCCCGTATGGTTACGCAAAATTATTTTTCGATTCGTCAGGGCAAATTTTATAATGGTTGAATATTTGCAAAATATGTTTTTAAAAACATGGATTTAATGAAAATTATATTAACTCTTAAATTAATAACTTCAGGTTGCTTATTACTAAGTTAGTAATAACTAATAATATTTTAAGACACGTAGTCAACAGATGCGTATAAAATAAAAAAGGGACAAAAAATAAAAAAAGCTTTTAAGTAATCGTTCAAATTGGCACACATTTTAGAAAGTGAGCTGTTTTAACAACAACGCAGGTATATTTATGATTGTATCTATAAATTTTCATAGATTATCAGAAATATTAATTATCTCTTTTTTTAATATTACTCTCAGGTTCATTTTTATTAACGTATGTTGATTTTTATGAAATTGAAGTAGCAAATGATAATAGTGGTCATTGCTACCCATGCATTTACTTGTTTACTGCTATTTATAAAAGATTTTAAATCCATAAGTACTACAAAAATACTAAATATTATAATTAATAAGTATCGTGTAAATACACCACACAAGTAACATTGTTCAATTCTCATACATCAATCGAATTAAAGAAAAAGCCTGTCTCAAAGAAACCTTCATCAAAAATGACATGCGCAAGTATTTGGACCAACATTTGCTCCAATTATCGGTATAAAATCTCAAAACAAATATTCGCTTACTCATCCCATCCATCACGGGGATCATAATAACACGCACTCAAATTAATACCTGCCTGCGTTGAAATAGATTTGAAAAAAATATAACCAACTTTACTTGATCCCCCAGTGCCCTTAGAAAAAAAATCGACGCTCCCGACGTAGCCCCGACTACCGTACGCCAGTGTTTCGATCTACAAAACCTAATTTTAATAAACCTAAGATCTTCTGTATCCCTCTCCTGAAAAACCGTTTGTCAATTGCAGTATTTTTATGGTATGGAAGTTCAAGCCAGCTTGCAGTCCACAAGGTAAATGGCACCTGTTAACTCCAAATATTAAACTACGACAAATAGGACACAAGTCATACCCAACGTCCCTCATAGTCCTTTAAGACTAAATTAGAATGTCACGTTTAAAAGTATCTTCCTGAACCCATAAAATAAAATACAAACTGATGTTTAAAGTACTAAAACTTTAAGGTATTATTTTTATTTTATTTAGATTAGATGTTTGAGATTGGACGTGTTTGTCCATGGGCTGCAGTGACCACTTAACATCCGGTGGCCTGCATGTTCGGTTCTTACTGTTTCATAATAAGAAAAAAACTATGGTATTATTGTTTTCATAAATCTAAAAATATTATTCTTTTTAAAAATCTGTAAATTAAGAAATATGTTATTACAGTTAGAAATACGAAAGGAAAAATTTATTAATATTGAACGTTGTCGCGGTTACAGTAAAAGATTACAGCTGAAGGCTCTTTTTAAATTGGGCACGGAATAATATAGGCTTATTAGTGATGTAAATTTTTGTGATATTTCGAGTGAAAAAGTTCCGAATGGCATTTAGAGTGCTTTTGGAATTGCTACCGATATATTTACGGATAAACCGGCATTATACTTGAAAGGTCCTTGTTAACGCGTACACACACATTAATTTTTTGTGGATTTTTTAAATTGATTCCCTAACGATTACTTTATTATGTTTAACTTTATTATAGTTGAAGTGAAAGGTATTGAAACGTTGACCATCCTACTTATGTTATAAAAGGGGAACCAGGGATTAGAGCTCGCCCGGAGTGGTACCATCGCCACCGGGGGCGACCCCACCCCCCCCCCCAAACCCCGCCGTAAAGCAACATGTTCTTCATGTTTGTGTTTCGGTTGGGGAGGTGTGGTTGCCAGATACACATTATTGGAGGCGACCGTCTTAGTTCACATACGTACGAGTACGAATGCATTCGCGTCCATCCTTAAATAGAAATTCTGTTCTATTTGAGACTGGACGTGGTTGTCCATGGGCTGCTGTGACCTCAGGTAAGCTACAGATGGCCTGCATGCCCGTTTCTTACTCTTTCGCAATAAAAACAAAAGCAAACGAATACTATTAATATAAAGTTTATTTCTATTGTATTGAAGAATATATTTATTTGGTGGGAGAAAGGTCTTTTTTATTTTATTTTAAACAGTGTTTGTTTGCTGTCCTAAAAGATTCATGTCTTGTTCAGGTATTATATTGTAGTAACGAACACACATTAGGTAATATAATACTAGCCGTTGGGATGAGGGAAGTATTGATCATGAAAACTAGGCTTACATAAAATTTTAATTCTCATCCTGAACTATTTTTCAGTTAATTTACAATTTAATTAATATTAAATTTCGGAAAGATTAAAACTCACTTATTACCTTATAAGTATAAATAAATAAATAAAATGTGAGGTGAAAAAAAAATCTGGAGATTTTATCTTTTACTCAATCTGCTATTGAACTCATTTTACATCGTACCTTTGATTTCCATAAAATGTACATAAACACCTTATAATAAAATAAAATATTTGAATGTAGAAGTATACACAAAGAAGTGACCATAACTGCGCTCCAATTCTTATTAATTCATACAATGAGCCCCAGTGTCATCGTATGAAGTAGCAAAATATTTGTCAATTATAAAGTGCTTATACAGAGTACACATTGTACTCATTGAAGGACGGTGAAAGGAATGAATGGATGTGGATAGTACGAATGAAGTAATCCTTTCTGCGAATTTCAAATTCGTTGCTCATTTCAGTTTTATCGGTTTATTGAATAGTCTATTTCAATGGTATATTTCAAAAAAGTTAAAAAAACAGGAGGCACTATATTCGGTTGTTTATTTATGTTTGTTGCTTCATTTATTAAGCGAATTCGTTTTTTATTTAGAAGAATATACTTCAGTTCCATCAAAATTTAATAAGAATGATTGTAAGGTTATGAAATAAGAAAAAAAAACATAATGAATTAACAATTTTTCTGCGGCAAAATGACAAGAATACTGGCCGCATCCCGTGCTGTATAGTTGAGTATTGCATTTTTTTTACGTATTTTTATCACCGATGTCAATCAAATGTGGAATTGTTTTTTTTATTTTTTATTTGGCAATCAGATCACATGGACCAATGGTTTCAAAAGCAATCCGAACAAACACGTAATCACTGCTAAGATGATCATATATGCACCACTTGGCTTCTGCTCAAATCGATACAGATTATTCTTTACGTTACATTAAAAGTTAATTACTTATAAAACTGCCTAAAGGCGATCTGGCAGATTTCAATTCCAGTTTTATTTAAAATCTCAACGGTTTGTATAAAATCTCTTAGAATAAGATTTCTCGCTAAGGTTACTAGTAATGGGAGAGCGCGGGCGAGCCAGGCGCAATATAAAACAATAAAAAGCCTATTAAGTGGGATCACGAGGCGGCTTCACACTACAAACTTTTCTTAACAAAACACACCGTGTTTACGTCTATTTTTATCCTTATGTGAGAAGAGTTGCATAGAAATATACAGGCCATCTGAGAAAGCGATCGCTGCAGCTAACTGACATCCAATGCTAAAATGGACGTAAGTTCTCACCGAGATCGTATGTACTTCCGAGAGCTAAGATAGTGTCTTCGGTTGCAAGTGTAGCCGACAACTGTAGACCCTGGGTTGCTTTACGGCAGATAGCGATTAGATAAAATTATATTTCTACAGATTATTTACAATGATTCTGAAGAACTGTAGTTCGACCAGGGAGGTATAACCGGTGCCCTCATAATCCGCCGTAAAGCAAAATAAAAAAAATGTCATTTTACTTTTAAAAGGCGTTTTGTGATGAAAGTAATAAACGGATGATCAGTGTGCTACCAAACAGTGTAAGCGGCTCTAAAAGCCCCTGGACACCGCTTGATCAATCAATCAAGTATGGTCGAAAAAATTCGTCGCAGATACCAGCTATTTATAAGAATGAGTTGAGGCGATATGATAAAGCCTAAAGACATTTGAATCATTCTAAAAACTGCGTTGAAATCTGGCTCAAGCTAATTCAGCCGTGTTGTATTATATGTTTTATATGTGGAAGTTTGTTAATTACATAAAAACTGATTTATACACTCAAATTTCATACCCACGTAAATTATGACCTTTTTTTTATATAATAGCCTATTATCTTTCCTAGTAGGCTTTTGTTTATTATCCAGCAGTGATATCCAGCGAATAAAATAAACAGCTAAATCGCGCCAGACGAACGCTTTCCGTCTGAAAATTGAGCAAGACTTCAGAGTCCAGTAGTGTAATTATTGCCTCCTTGAGTCCCGGCGAGCAGGCGGCAATAAAATTAAACACTGCCGGAGCTGCACTCCTGGTACTTAATGAGGCAATTTGTCACAAATTTACCGATAACAAAGCTGTTATGAAGCCCGGATTATTCTTTGCGTCAATCTAAATTGATTACGGATTACGGTATAATGAGAGGAAAATAATAATTTGTTAAAATGTATTGTCTCGTGTTTAGCTTTGTCACTTGACTTTAATATCGCGCATCTTTTTGACGTCGATACCTATCTATATGGGTAATAAGAAATTAAAATTTCTGTTTTCATTTCCATTAAATATAAAAATTTGTCTCACTCTCAATTTGGATACTCGATTTATTGGATAAAATAAAAATAAATACTAAGTAAGAGAGGACTATTAAATACAATTTAATTTTAACAATATTTGGTAAGTAATAACTATCCAATCGAAGCACGAGCTGTTTCATAGGGAAATTATTAAAGCGGCAATGGCACCTCTTACGATAGTAGTTTTGAATGATTATAGTTTAATAAGAATATTTTAATAACTGAACATATTATTATAAAATATATCAAAACATATTAAAATGGCACACTTTATACCATATGACAATGTGGGAGAACCAATATTTTGGAATTAATTGACGTTTGCATAAAAATCTTTAAAGGAAACATCAGAAACAAAACGCGGCTGTCTCACTCTCCGGGTGCGTCTGTCCCGCTCGCTCTAATGACATTAAGCATCCATTTTTGTAAGCGCTCAGAGCCCGATCCAATTTCAAACTCATTTGTTAGAGCATAAAACAATTATTAAAAAACGCCAGTGATTCGGCGAGCAATTTTTGTCATTTTACATCACTTAGCGCCGGCTGCGGCCGTCCGTGGAGACGCCAGCATTTAGTTAAACTTACTGACGTTAAGTAAAAGGGTAAATAATATAAACATGGATATGGTATGGTTAGTTTTATGGTAAAA
Source organism: Phocides pigmalion okeechobee (assembly GCA_018251015.1). Classification (NCBI taxonomy): domain Eukaryota; kingdom Metazoa; phylum Arthropoda; class Insecta; order Lepidoptera; family Hesperiidae; genus Phocides; species Phocides pigmalion. The sequence goes on from DWON01001927.1 coordinate 11,913, forward strand.
CTAAAGATTTGAGTGCACAATAAGTAAGTAACGCTTTATAGATTCAGAGATTCACAATACTATTCCCTCTGTCGATAATGCCATGGAGACAAGTAGAGACGAATACTAAAATACCCAAATCCAGACAATATTAATTTTAGCATTCGGATATCTTCCTGGCTAGGAATCAAACCAGGAATACTCTGTATGTTATAACAGTATGGTTTTTCTGTAACACGTGGATCGTTAATTTAATGCAATGTGTTACCTTTGAAGAGGTGAAGACATACAAACGAGACTACCATCTTAATTATTAGAAATAGATACAGTTCTATGCTACATAAAACTTTGAAAAAAAACAATATATTTTTAAACGTACCTTTATATGTTTTTTTTTTTAGAAACCTTCTTATGATTTATATTATTACTAACAGTAATAAAAACAAAGATGCACTACCAATTCAACATTAATTTAGTTGAAATGTATTAACCTTAATCAACGCAGCGTTTTGTAGGGTGTAGGACATATTCCTAACTTTTGTAGGTGTAAAGCTACTCTATACCTTTTTGTCCAGTATTAAATCGAATATAAACGGCCTGAAGCAACACGGAGGGACAACAACACGCACATTTGCCTCGTAAATAAATAAATATTAACTTCGTTTATCGCCTACGGATAGTGTTTGCGCTCGATCAAGAACTACCGATCGACTTTACAACAAATAGTTTTGTGCTTTAATGAGAAGGTGCAAGCAAGGCAACTGATGTTAAGTTGTCGCTGCAACCCAGAGATATCCAAATGCAACATCAGGACAGAAGTTCTCTCTGAGCTCCTACGTAGATGCGTTGTTAATCCTGAAAATTAAGATGGTTTAGACTTAACTTTTAAATGTAGCCAGCTACCGCAGCTCTCCAACCGAAACACTAGAGTTTTTTTACGGCGGATTATGAAGGCGGGGATACCACCCCTGTTAAAGTTATACGTAGGTATATGAAAAAAATGAACAAAATAAACTAATTTTTTAAAGTAACATGGAACCTTAAGACTAATAGCATTAGAGATCTCGAACATGTGGCTTGGTGCCCACAACTTTGGCCACATTCTCAGACTGTATAGCGATCGCAATTCTCTGCTCGAGATATGAACAAGCTCTCTTGTCATCAGCAGCGTCGATCCAACATGGGATGATTTTTTTAATAACTAAAAAAAATATTTTCAGTTCACTTAGAAGACGCAACCATCTAAGTCTTCAAGAGTTGCGACGCATCTGTGATACTCTTCGTGTAGAATTTATATTCAGAAAGTTGTATGTATAAATATATGGTCATATATTATCAAATGGACCGAACTCTATTCCTATGAAAAAACACTAGCAATAGTGTACATGACACTGTTAACTATTTCCAGACAAAGAATTACATTTTTTTAAAAGTCGCTTTGATTTTTGTAAGAGACAAGTCGAGAAAAGACGAAATCAATTCTACAAAAAGTGAGAATTTAAAAACAAATATTTGTATGATAATAGCATATTAGCGTAAAGATGCATTGGAGATGCATATTCCTTTAAGTCGTTATTTTTTTTGCTTAAAATTATATTTATTTTTATGAATGTGCGGATCAAATACACAAAGAGAGACTAAATTATGATATCATATGATTGCGAGTACGTATGTTGAATGGAACGGGTCTTATTACCGGCGAGATCTGGGTTTAATTGCAACAGTTAGAGCAGGGCGCGTCACAATAACAGTATTAGAGCGACGTCCCGCGGAGAGCGCCGCGTGTACTCGCCAGGACTAAATACGACCCAATTTAACTATACACATTTCTATATTTCCATTTTTTATGTGAGAAGAGCAGCAAACGAGCATGCAATCCGCCTGATGTTAAGTAGTCAGGTACATCGTAAGTAGACATCCACGTACAACGACATATACGACTGAAATCGTATCTGAGCTTGAACATAGTTATGTTGCTACTCCTGAGAACTAAGAAGGTCGCGTGGCTTCAAAATTTAGCCGGTAATTAACCGCACCTCTCCAACCGAAATACAAGTAATGTTTTACTGCGGATTATTAGAACGGCAGTAGTGCCTCCCCGGTCGACTATAGTTCTCCCATCTTGAAAATATATTTTTTCGCTAAAGATATAATCGAGAAAACACTAAATTATTACGTTTTTAATAAATATAGATTTAAATTTAAAGTGAACTAGATGAAAAAATAAAAGTTGCATCAAATTAGAAAAAATATTATTTTTAAAATACTTAATGTTACTGTTACTCGTAGTTAGTGATAACGTCATATATGAACTGCACGATATAATAATGAGAAACCAGGAAATCATAACCTTTTTTATTTGTTATCGATATACGTGTATGAATATATTTTATTTCCAGCGGAATCTGGATAGTGGAGCTGGTGATTCCAGCAGTGTGCCGCGGGACGCGATCACAATAACAGTATTAGGAGGTCCGCGCTGGAGGCCCGCTGGAGGCCCCGCTGCCGGCCCCGCCCTGCAAAATGTTGCTACAATTTAGTAAGTTCAAATGGTTCTGTATTTCTTGTTTTAAATAAGTTTACACGTTTACTTTGGGATCCCACAAATTTTACGAAGTGCTTATTACAATCAATTATTAATGACTTTAATGATGAAGGTAAACAACATTTAGATTAGATTATACTCTTATTTTTCCGTGTACTAAAGCTGGATCTATGGCTTGCAGTAGGATGGATTGAGTCATTAGAAGTATTTTTTGTCGATAAAACATTTAGCTTCCTTCTAAAAAGACATAAAATCTGTAAATATTTGGCCTATCTCAAGTAGTTGTAGTTTTTCTGAAGAGAACAAAAGTAAATGAGACCTCTGTTACTCAAACTCAAAAATTGCTTTACGGCGGATTATAAGAGCGATGATAGCTCCTGAGCAAATTATAGTTCAAAAGTAGACGTTGCAAATCTTTTATTGGACACTGTTTCCTTCCCACGACCGAGGGAGACCTGAAGAGTACTCTACCAGGTTGTTCTATAGAGATTTATGAAGGGACCTTACGTATTCTAAGGTTAGGTAAAGTTAAATTATTATCAAAAGCCTAACATTTCGTTCGAAATATTTAACAAGACATTTGTTTTTCAAGGAAAAAAAAAGGAAAAATATGTCCAAAACTTTTTTAAATATTTTAAAATATGTATATGAGGTATGGGTTCAGAGTAAGTGCAAAGGAACCCCGAGCTATCGCACAATGGCATCGCAACAATCTGCGGTGTCCCGCTGCGCTCGCTAATGACACGTTGCGGCGCCCGACGATCCGACCCGCGACATGTTTCTCATAACAAATACATTCGACGGTACCTAGTCACACATTCCTACATACAAATTGTACACAGATTTTGCTCTACTATTAAATGTGTATAAAATAACTAACGATATCAATTTCGTCGTAATGGAAACTTGTACGAAATTTCCATGCTAAAAACTAATTTGAACGAAAACTTCAGCAAAACCAGTAACTGTGGCCTATTGGGCACCTGACTCTTGTGAAAATAACAATATTTAGTCACAGTCCAATACGATGTACAAATGTGGATTAGGAAGCCTTATACGCATTTGTATACTTTATGGCGAACACTTGCATGTAGGTTTACTTAGAATGTTTTTCTTCACAGTTGAATCAAGTGACATATAGAGATACACACGTATTTTCGTAAATCAAATATCAAGCGAGTCAGAGATTTCATGATCGAAATGTTACTTCTAGGTTTACATTGTTTTTTTACGTTTGTTGATTAGAGGTTGCACAAAATCAAATCCGCTAAGTTTCTTGCGGATCTTCTCAAGTGGAGTTGTATTTTAAACCATCGATTATTATACATAACATTATACATAATTTGTAAATGCCTTCGCAGGTCTATACAAAATACATTCACTTAATAAATAACCATGTTTATTCACAATATATTGGATTAATGGAAAATCAACAATATGAATCACAGTAAATTTAATCCGACCGTTTAATAGATGCTAACCAGTCCATCAAAGCGTTATCTCGATCGAATAGTCGCGTTCCGACTAATTTGTCGCGAACAAGCGCCCTTTGTGTCGCATAATCGCTTCAACGATCCGTGCAGATAACATCTCTTAGGGACAATGCGGTCCGTACATTGTGTTCGTACCCTGCCCTTTAATACGTCTCTTAGTTCAGTTAAATGTATTTTGATTTTTAGTAACCAGATTGCACGAATGAAACATGTTTAGCGGCGTTGGGAAAGGTTTTCTTAAATATTCGTTTTTGATAATTGCCACATTGGCAATTTTATGCGACATTGCAAATTTTGGGATCGTTTTGTTCTAATCATTTGATTATGTTAATTGTCGTATAAATGTGTTATCAAAATACCATCATTTTTCTTTACCCTCTAAATTTCCAAAACATTTTCTATGTTTTATGGCTCTTTTTGCAAGTTACTAATACGTAAAGACTGATTTCAGAAGAAGGTCTAATTATGTGTTCAGGGTGATATTAAAAATGGCCGAGTTGAATGGGTTTTGACAAGATTCTCGTGAAAAGAAAGCATCATACATCGTTATAATTTAGGAGTCGTACATAAAATTGGAAAAATACAGGCAAAACCACATGATTTACCTCTGTATGAAACAAACCCACATTGAGACAAACCACATCGAATGTGGACAAAAAACAAAAGTTTGACAAAGCAGCGGTCGAAACCGCTCCGCAACAAAACAAATCATATTAGCATCGCCGTCCCGCTCTAGCGCCGCCCTCTCGCTCGCCGGCTCCCCGCGGACTCGTTAGCGATTGATAAACGCTGTAATACAATAAAAAACGAAAATAGTACAACAAGTATTACTTTGACGTTTGAACCATATAACGTCTACGTATCTAACACACTTATGGCTCTCATAATAAGGCTTAAAATCGTACAACGAGTTGATAGTAGTACGTTGGTAGCGCACTCAAAGAGCATTTGTTTGAGGCGTTCACCCAATATGGCGCTGAACAAAATTGAATTTTTCCATTTTTAATTGGTCCAAGGGGTCGTTTTGTTGGAATAAATGATCAATTCGTTTTTGATGGAGACATTTTGTGCAGCTAATGATGTTAAAGATTGCAAATGTAATCTGCAAACGAATAACATGAAATGAGGCTTTGTTATTTATATTTTCTCCAAGGGGTCAGAACAATATTTTCTCTCTAACAAATTACCATTTAAAAACCAAGGTAGCCACTGTTATGGCTTTAGCTAATCTGTGATAGATACTGGAAATTCGATATTCGAATTCTAGGGCCTGGAATTCGAATATCGAACGTCCGTATGTCAAGTATCGTGTAAGTACCCAAACTAATTTTATTATCGTTAACTGGAATCATTTTCTGTCCCACTGCCAACCACAGATTTTTTTTATGTGAGAAAAGTAGCAAACGAGCATGTAAACCACCTGATGTTAAGTAGTCGCAGCCCATAGACATCCACGTACAAACCACGTACAAACACGACTAAAAACCTGTCTGAGCTCGAACGTAGATACGTTTCTACTCCTGAACACTAATATGGTCGCCTCGCTTTAAAGTGTAGCCAACAACCGCACCTCTACAACCGAAACACAAATAATGCTTTACGGCGGATTATGAGGGCGGCGGTGGTACCTCCCCGGTCGAACTATAGTTCTTCCACCATTAGTTCTCTTCCTACCCTAAGTGTTAGCTTGGAACATACTCTGCCAAGCTGCTCCAACATATTGAAGAAGATACAAGTTTGTAGCCAACCCGTCTTTCTGTTATTAAACCGCCAATACCGTCTTCGGTTTAGCGACCATTTACCGAATGTGCTTAAAGATTGTCATCTCACGACATTTTGGCTAACTGCTTTTTAACATTTTCTCTGAAGCAAAAAAATATGCAAACAACTTTTCTCCTAAAGGTCACCCATGCGAATCCCGACAGCGCTCACATTGCTCTATTTTTAATCACTTACGATTTATATAAACCACGGGACTATGGTCGCCAATTTTTTTTTCATTTAGTGAAATATATTATTTGATATACTTACAGAAAAATGTACCAGGTACCTATATCTATATCCGTTGATCGTGGGTGAAATTAAGTTATTTTTTATTTCCTTTGCAAAACTTTCGGTAACTAAACAGTATAAGTAATGATAAAGTTCAGGTTTCGCCATTGTGATTGCCATGTTTCGGCGGCTTTGTGCAACGCAATCTATTTGTGATCAGGACATTTTTTTTACAGTTGCTCCTTTTCTTATTTTAGACTAAGTTATAGACCGCGACTTCGACCGAATTAAAATTATAACCCACATACGACAAACAACTTTTTTTATCTTTTCAACTTTTATAAATGTCTGTACTGATTGTAAATTATGAATTTGTAAGAAATATGCCTCTGCACAAAAAACTCTAATCGGTTTCTGATCATAATGCATCGATATGTGTACATATAAAAGAGAACGGGACTGACAGACTTAAAGGCCGAAACCGCTTCATCTAGAATCCTAATACATATTGTTAGGTTATTTATACAACGTGAGTAAAAACTAAGAAAACATATTTTGGATTTACCGTTAAGCGTTAAAATAGAAGATGCTTGCTTTTATTGATGTATGTCTAATTAATTTAGAGTAATCCATTTAGAGTTGCATGCTATATTAGAGTTCTTTTTTGCAGCCCATGGATATTAACGTCCAACATTAAGGACTAAACTACTGCCTGGAGTAGTGAACAGGTGCGTTGCCACTCCTGAGGACTGATAGTCGCCTCGCTTGTATGTATAACCGGTAACCGCACCTTTTCAATTGAAACACAAGTAGTGCTTTAAAGCAGATTATAGAGGCGACGATAGTGTCGCCCCAGTCGAATTGCACTGTTATCACCTTGAGTAAATATATTCCATGAATTCCATGTTTTTAAGTTGTTGTTAAAACTACTTTGCAACAATCCGCCACCACAATGTATAATGGTATATATTTCAAAGCATGCCCTATTCCCACCCTCTCTCCCCGATAGGAAAAAGTGAAGTGATTAAAAATATATTCCATTATACATTGTGGTGGCGAATTGATGCTAAGAAGTTATTTACAACAACTTAATTGTAATATCAGCGTCTGTGCAAGTAAAGCCGCGGTTATAAGTTATTAAATTATGAATGTTCAGTTTCGAAATAATTATATATTAATAAGGGCAACTTTTAGGTGTACCGTACTGTCCATGACTTTGTACTTAATATGTATTCATATAAAAATCTTAAGATCTCACTCTTAACAATGCTCTCAAATCAACAACAACCCATTATTATAATTCATTGACTCTCACAATAGGCACTCGTATGAGAACAATATTATTGGTAAGGTACAAACTTCAAACCAAAGTCTTGAAAGCCAAATAACACAAAACGTTATGAAAAGCGTGAATCGAAACCCACAAACTACATTTGTAACCACTCAAGAATCAGGCCGCTCCCCGCAGACGCCCCCAAACAAATCCTTTTGTGACGGCTCAAGGGCCTAATAATGCGAACCAAATCCGTTTAGAAGCTCGCAAGAACCTTACCACTAATAATACCGCGGAATTTCGTGGAATTTTTTCTCCGACACGTTTTGGCTACTGGACAAGCTACAATAGATACATAGGAATCCGATTTTATCCAAACTTTATTGTGGTTTGACCACTGTGCGTATACAGCGTGAGTTGTATTTAAAACGACTTGTTAAAAAAAAAGATCTAACTATCCAAGTGATAAAATCGTCACTAATAGCTGTCTGTACGTTGAGGATATACATATAAGAAAACCTATTATAACAGGCCTTTATTAACGCAATAGACCAAAACAATTGTTGTTTAAATTTTTATCTGTGTCTTTTTTCTATATAAGTCAATCTCAGAAACGGCTTTACCAATTTCAGATTTCACATATTGCATTTAGTTTCGCTTAAAATTTAGTGTTCATGGTTCATGTCTGTAAGTAAAGAAGTTATGTAGATTTGAAAGATACAGGTATCCAAATTTTGGTTAATTTACCCGTATTCTAAAGTTATACTATAAAAATTAAAATCACCCTGTACATGTACATGCGGCGTTGCATTAAATTTCAAAGGTGTCGAGTTTCAGAAAGTGTGACGCACAATGGCCGGCGGTCGCCACAGAGGCTGCCGCGAAGTGACCATCGCTTAGATCACGAAGTTTTACTGTACTGTAGAGGATTAGGTTACCTCATTATCATAATGAAACGCCTTGAAAATAATCATTATGAAAATTTTACCTTGATAGTTGATAAAACCTTAGTTCAATTGGGGAGGTGCCATCGCCTGCCTCAAAATCTGTTGTAAAGCAAATTTGTATTCCTTCCTTGACCTTGATAATAGCTACGCAGAACCTCAGATAGAACTTCAGTCATATTTGAGCTTGTATGTGGAGATTGTGGTGACTTGTTGACAAGTTAAGTTAAGTGATCTGCATGCTCAATTGCTATTCTTCTCACAAATAAACTAGAATTACGTGTTGTGGGTACCATGGGTTCATACAACGACACGTACACCGACACTGAGACCGAAACAGATATCTAACTTTATAATTTTAATGTCTACTTCAATTCAAATTCAAATATTTTATTTCATTGTAAGATATTTACATACACTTAATTAATATTAAGGGTACTATGTAAAATCATTATATCGGCTTTGAGCGCCTGTCGGCTAAGGGTGACCGGGAGAAAAAAGCCGGCGGAAAGGGAACTTAACTGGGTATAAAACCCGGAACCCACTGCATGTCCGACCGGTAGGGATAGCGATGCGTATGATTCATCAAGTTCTTTAAAAGCTCCATCGAAACACCAAAATCTGAGCCGTGACCACGAGCCATGCAACTGGTTCAAGATATCGGCAATCAAAAATCGTGAGCACGTTGTATAGTAAAAAAACAAGCAAAGTTGATATAAATGGTAATGTAACAGATATCAATAAGATATGGGTTATGCAGATTGGTCCGATTGGCGAGGAAGCGATCAGGCCGCCGATAACGGAGCCTGATCGCCGATACATCCGCTGGAACACTTCACGCTTCGCCCGCAGTGATGGCCGACCACGTGCCGATTATCGATATTCCAACGTTATATTCCAACGTTACATCGTCGGCCGCGAATAGGACCACTCCTTCTCTTCCCGTGGATGTCGTAGAAGGCGACTAAGGGATCAAACCAGGAGATGGGCAGCAACATCTTTCTGTGTACATGCTATCGTCAACCACTGCGGTCACCAACACGAATACCATGCGCGGTGGCATATAGCCCCTTAATGAAAAAATCGTTAATCATCATCATCAAACCATTACTATAACCCATGGAATTTCTTTCGCCGTTACTTATTCAAACCGAGGCATTTCCCGGGGCGGTGGTAGGTTTATTTGACATTCTAAAGGCTTTGTGTAATAATCAATTATGATATGTAACCACTTTGTGGATCTTTGGAAACGGCCTTTTTTGAAGTTTATGAAATTCTAAACCGTCTATTAAATATACGAATTTAAAATGATATTATCGCGGAATTTATACATTGTGTAATATAACGAGTGCGATTGACAGGTGCTAGACTAGCACCTGCCAACAGTTCCCCCCCCCCCGCAGTCTCGCCGTGACCACGAGCCATGCAACTGGTTCGAAATATCAGCATATATATTAATCGTGAGTAACCGTTATAACACGAAGTCTATTAAAATTTGACTACGATCATCAAATCCATAAAATTATTATGTATAGCAAGAATTTAAGTATTATTTGGTATTATCGTACACTATAATGTATCATTGCCACAAATATTCTTGCCGCTCAATTTCTGACTCCATAAGTCTAATTTAAGATTTGTTATAAATTAATTTTAAAGTAAAGTCGATATCGATAATAAAGTTCTGTATAATGCCTAACACTTCAGGGGCGGGTCGAGAGCGCGAAATTGGAGGAAAACTTTCGTAAGGGGAAATGAAATGGGATTGATAAAAATTGGAACCAAGCCGCTGCACAGGGACGGATCTCAACGCAGCTTGTCTTCGAGTTAAACAGTTAACTATTAATAAGTTGCTTACCATCGTTGATGAAAAATACACTTCATTAACAATTATTCTTCATGACAAGTAGCTGTATTTACTTATTAAGGTTCGAGTTAGTTATTAGTTTTACGGAAGACCTTTTTTTCTGTTATGATGCGGTTTACGCAATTACGTTTACGTGACAATAGATCGAAGTAAATATTACTTCGATCTATTGTCACTTATATTTGAAACAATAATTCATGTTAGCGTGCATAAATGCTACTTTTTAAGTATTTCTGAACATGTAACATTCATATTCTCGTCATTAGTTTTCTTATTATAATACAACAATCCTGTTTCCCCATTACCGCTGTTCACACCACTTTAAAGGTGGTAGAGCCGTTAGAGCTCACCCGGGGCGGCACCACCGCCACCCTCATAACCCGCCATAAAGCAACAT